>JBBPJW010000777.1:0-21216 GCA_038088935.1 Pulveroboletus aff. viridisquamosus
ACTATAAGGCTGAGGAGATCCCATCTGGATCTCTGCCACAGATTAGATCCTAATCTAGATTGAGAGATCAGATATCATTGGAGGGATCTAGATCTCATCTGAGATCTGCCATATCATGTGACCAATATCTAATGCCAGAGGAATACTCTGAATTAGGACTTAGCCTTAGCCTAGGGTTTGCCTTATAAGGCTACTCATTCACATGATCATGTGCTCCTGGCACATGACCATTCACATCACATGCTCTACAGCTCTCATGATCATGTGCTGACCATCATGTTAGATTGGTATTGTAACAAGCCTAGTTCTAGGGCTCTAGTCTTCAAAGCCCTCTTGTCATTGTTATTACCTGTCACTCACCAGTTGTTGCCAGTATACAGACTGCACTCTTTGGGTGCATAACAGAAAATGCAACAGGGTAAAAAATGAAATAAAAGGGAAAATATGCATTATAACAATTTCAATCAACAATCAATCTGTAATGCTGTTGGCAAAGAATGCAGTACTCCATGATTAGAAAAAACATATTGCTATTTAGCATCATTTCATCCATGAGAAGATTGCAGCAGGAAATCTTTCACTCAAGTACCTCCTCATCAATGTACAGATTGCTAATATCTTGACAAAGGCATTGAGTCAAGAAAAACATGTCTGCTTTGTAAAAAGAATGGGTTTGATGCTGTAAGAAGAAATAACTTGGTAAGTGGGTATGTTGAAGTTTTATTTTATTCCTCTTTACTCTCCTCCTATCTTATATTTTTATGGCTCTGAGCCATTTATTCCTTGAGATTCCTATCTTCCTTCCAAGGCATATGCTAACCATTTTATTTTGTAATCATGTTATTCTTTTGACTACAGACACTGCCACATTGCACCTCAGTCTTTTGTTCATATAAAACTGAGGTAAGGCCACTATATGTTTGTTACATTCATTAGCTGAATAGTATCTACAAGGTCTCCTTGAATATAGGTTAGTTTAGAAGAATGTTTTAGTCTTTTATTCATATGAAACTGAGGTCTCCTTGTAAATAGTGTGATATTCTCTACAGTGCATCTCTCAAAAGGAACTTGGGAAGGAGAAAGTCAGGAGTGTGTTATAATTCTGAACCTCAGAGGCTAAATCTAGACTCTAGAAAAGGAGGAACACTGGAAGAGAAACCACAAAGAAGGCTCTTAAGAGAAGTAATTGAAGAGAAAATGCTAAGGAGACCTTGAAAAAGACTTAGGGCTTATATGGCTATGAACTAAGCTCTGAAAGGGCTAAGATTCAAAGAAGTGCTAGCTGCAAGTACAAAGTAATTAGGTCTGGAGAGACTTGACCACCCATACCTGCCCCTTATATATTGCCTAGGAAGGTGCACAGACCATGTAAACTAAGCCTACTCTAGAGTACTACTACTTATGGATACCAGTAGTAGTAAAAGTATCCTATTAAATAAGAAAGGAAAAGGCATGGGGCAGAAATGAAAAGTGAGGCAGTGGCCTTATGGATTAAGGGAATAAAATGGAAGAGAAGATGAGAAGACTTATAATGAAAGACAGGGCCATATATGAGGACAGGAGTCTCTACCACAGATATAATGAGATTATAGATGCAGATCCATAGATTTATTAGATTGAAGAAGATAGTATTGGAGATTTAGATAGAGAAGATCTGGGGCAGATACTGGGAAGATCTCAGATCCCTTAGGCACATGATCACTGAAGGTAAGGAAACTCATAAAAGATCTAATTTCAAGCAAGAGTTATTCAATAAGAAGTATGTCTCTTATGATCATATAAGATGAAAGTGTTGTTGCACAAGAATGCATAGCAGAGTGGGGTCTGTTATGATGTGCAGGGTTGAACAAAAGTATATAAGAAAGAGATTTTGGAAGAGTAAAAATAAGGGTAAGATTAATGGATGATAAAAGAGTGGGTGGAATTAGATCTGAGGATAAATATGCATGATGTAGGCAGGTTATGTGTGATATAATGGCCTGTGCTATATGAGCAATGATAATACAAGAAGAAAGAGTAGAACTACTATGTCACTATGCTTTTCACATTCAAAGACATTGCTTTGTAGCTTTGCTATATCACAGACCATTACAAAAGCACTAATTATAAACAGATACATACAGTTTAGAGACTCTGCATGAAAAAAAGACTCCACATGAAATTTTTTTACTTTGTATATGAAAATTATAATCTGAAGGATCTCTTAAAGGTAGTTCAATCAAAATTTATTCTCTTAGTACTTGATTCTCACAAGCTACAGTGGGCTAGGTGAATGTCCTTGGCCTTGATTTTCCTGAAAAAAGTAATCATAGCATGAAAGGTATGCTTACATTCTGCACTACTGTGATAATTTACATTTTTGTTTTGTTACTTAATTTAATGTTGAACTTTAGATTGAGCATGCCTTGAGATTTATTGTTAAGGATCAACTTGAAGACCTTATGGCTTTGAAAGCTGCTGGTGGCCTTGTTGAGTGAGACTAGAACTTTGCAACATAACTGATTACCACTTTTCTTGCTATTTTAAACCATCAATCATATAAGCCCAACCAGATTAATAAACATACTTAAATTTACACAAAGCACAAATAAGATCTTGTATGGTAATTTTTGGCTTCAAAATGAAAACTAATCTTGCATTAGTGAATATATGCAGATCTTATACTGCATTCTTGATAATTTTTTACAGAGAGATAAGGTAAATTACAAGGAGAAAGACCATTTATTCACATATTATTCACTTTTGATATTAGAACATTGATTACTTCTCTGTCTGTAGAATGGCAGAATGGTGTTAGTCTTCAATTGTAACAATTGATATAAATAACTAATGGCTACACTTAACAGGGGACTTGACTTTACTCCTGTGTATATAATTTGATATATCAATTACTGTAGTTATGCACAAACTGACCAGAGATATAAACTCATAAGCCAGATATATTACTTGTTTGTTGAAATTTGACTTTTCAAGGATTATATCTATATATAAGTGAAATGGTGAGCAGCCATCCTATCCTCATGTCTCAATGCTGTCCCAGTGGATACCTTATACTAAGAGCTGAGGTTTGAACTAGACCTCAGAGAACTAGGCAAAAGAAGAAAAGTGAAGAGTCAAGTGCCTTGAATAAAGCCCTAGAGCTCAAGTGCACAAGACTGGGGAATCCCAGCTTGCACCAGCCCCTTATATATGATACAAAAGTGTGCACGGACCATGTAACTAGCCTGGCCCTAACTATGGCTACAGTAAGCCGGCCAATGGCAGTAAAGGAGCAAGTACCTTAGCAGTTCCTCATGGAATCTGCCAGGTAATGATGTCATGGTCTAGAAAGTGATTAATGTGAAGATATGAAATAGTGAAGATATGAAAAGGTGAAAATGTGAAATGTGAAATGTGAAAAGGTGAAGATGTGAAGAGGAAAGTGTCCCATGGTCATGTGATGTGAAAAGTAAAAAATGATTATAACAATAAGATTTATCTTGGCACTTACCTGTCTAGTCTTATATAGTGGCTTAAAAAACTGTCCCAATATTTGCATGTTGAAGCAGGATTTTCCTGCCCTTGCCTTGATACTTGTATCTTCCTGGGGGATGCTTCTAACCTTCCTGAAGAACTAATGAGGCTTTTATGCTAGTGGCCCCTAACTAGGCTTGGTATAGTGAATGGCTGAGCTATGGGCTCCTGGTATAAACTCTATGGGCCAATGCCTTATGAGTGCTTAGAGAAGACCCCCCCTTGGGGTTGGCAGTGAGATCAAGAGTATAAGCAAAAGCCTAGGATCCAAGAGGGCAAAACTGGTTTCCCAGCTTTGCACTCCCTGCCTTATATATTGCTGGAGTTCACACACAGACCAGGTACAGGGAGTCTACCCTAAAGTAACTATCTATGGTCACCAATAGCTAAAGTAGCTCTAGATCCTAAGTATAGATATAGTAAGATGGCATGGGGCATGAGGTAGAAGTGAGGCAAGGGCCTCATGGATCAGATGAGGGAGAAGAGTGCCACATACCATGTGGATATGGGTAGAATGGAAGGGAAGAGCACAGGCTTATAGATATGAATATGGCATGGCTACCATAAGACCAAGAAGATCCATTGGATCTCTGCAACAGATCAGATCCTAATCTTCATGGAGATATCCTCAGACTCTCAATCTCAATCTCATCTAAGATCTGCCACATCAGTGATCTGATATCTGTGCATGGGAACTCTGAATAGAACTTAGACCTAGCCTAGGGTTATCCTTGTTTGGCTACTCATTTGCACAATCACATGCTCCTGGTCACATGACTATGCAACCATTCACATCACATGCTCTACAGTTCTCATGGTTACATGCTGTGAACCATCATGTTCAGTAAGACCATAACACATGCTTTGCACTAAATATAATGGTATTCAATAACATCTAATTATTATTCTATACCATAAGTGTATAAAATGTAGTAATTGCTCTTTGAAATGACAACCCTACTGTGCTAACCCTGTTATAACTCTGGATCCCAAAGACTAAACCTAGATGCTAATAGAAGAAAAGGAACACAAAAGAAAAACTTCTAAAAAGACTTTAAAGAGGAGCAACTAAAGAGGAAATAAGAAAGATGTTATGTGCTCAGCAAACACTGATAATCTTATCATGTGATTGTGAGACTTCAATGCCAAAACAAGGATAACTCTAGATTATAGTTTGATTCTACTTTAGAGTATTCCTTGCATATAAGTATTGGTCATGTGATGTGGCAGATCTCAGATAAGATCTAGATTAGAATCAATCTATGGCAGAGATCAAGATAATAATCTCCTTAGCCTTATTGTTATAGTACCAATCTAACACGACAGTCAGCACATGACCATGGGAACTGTAAAGCATGTGATGCAACTGGTCATGTGCCAGGAGCATGTGATCATGTGAATAAGTAGCCTTATAAGGCAAACCCTAGGCTAAGGCTAAGTCCTAATTCAGAGTATTCCTCTGGCATCAGGTATTGGTCACATGATATGGCAGATCTCAGATGAGATCTAGATCCCTCCAATGATATCTGATCTCTCAATCTAGATTAGGATCTAATCTGTGGCAGAGATCCAGATGGGATCTCCTCAGCCTTATAGTGGCCATGCCCATCTCATTAATCAGTACCTGTGCAATTCCATTCCTCCCACATCCTCATGGTGTGGCTTCTCTTCCATTCCCTTTCCTAGATCCATGAGGCCACTGCCTCACTCCTCATTGCTGCCCCATGTTCTCTTCTTATATATCTATTTAAAGATAGGAGCTACTTTAGCTATTGGTGCCCATAGATAGCACACTTTAGGGTAGACCTCCTGTACATGGTCTGTGCACAGACCTAGACAATATATAAGGCAGAGGGTACAAGCTGGGGAAACCCAGTCTTGCTCTTTTGACCTCTAGCCTAGATCTATAGCTTTGATCTAAGAGCTTAATCCAAGAAGGATTCCCTCTCAGCTCTCATCTGCTGTCTAAGCTTTCTGGTTTATACAAGGGCCCAGGAACTCATCTCTTTCTCTTTGCCTAGTTCTGGGCCACTAGTACAAAAGCCCAAGCAGTTATCAAGGATAGGAAGGAGCATCCACCAAGGTTGTTCAAGTATTAAGGCAGAATGGATAGTCACCCATATCACTCATGGCTACCTGGCCACATTTATATCCATTATTATAAGTATGCTTCCTTTCCATTCTTCCATATTCTTATGGTTGTGGTTCTCTTCTACATTCCTGATCCACAAGGCCACTGCCTCACTTCTACCCTCTGCTCTATGCTTCTTTATTTATCAGCTCTGCATGCTTACTGCCATTGGTCAATAGTTGGTAGTTATCTTTCATGTACATGATCTGTGTGTATCTTTACTAATATATAAGGAATAGAGAGAGACTTGGAGCAACCCAGTCTTAACCACTTCTGTTACTAGTGCCACAAGCCTAGTCTTCTTTCAGAGTGGCTCATACTTTATATGGGACAAGGCTCAATCCCTTTCTTTGCCTAGTTCAGGACTCTAGTATAAGAGCCCACTTGTTATTGTTGTTAATTCCTGTCCACACACCAGTGTTTGTGGTGATTCAGTCTACACTCTTGGAGTGCATAACAGAAGAGGACTTGAAAGAGACTTGAGGCTCATGCAACTATGGGCTAAGCTTTGAAAAGGGCTATGATTCAAGGAAGTGCAAACTGCAAGATATAAAGTGATTAAGTTTGAAAAGACTTGATTACTTATACCTGCCCCTTATATATTGCCAGGGTTGGCATACAGACCATGAACAGTAAGCCTACCCTAGACTACTATTATCTATAAATACCAATTGCAGTAAGAGCATACTATTAAATAAGAAAGGGAAAAACATGAAGTGGATATTAAGAAGTAAGATAGTAATCTTATGGATCAAGGGAAAGAAATGGAAGAGAAGAGAAGACTCATAATGGAAGATTAGGATCTTACATGAGAACAGAGATATTTGCCATAGATAATATTATAGATTCAGATTTAAAATCCATTAGATTCATGAAAATAGCATTAAGATCTAGATAGGAAAGGTTTAGGGCAGATATTAGGAAGATTTCAGATCTCTTAGTTATATAACCACTGATCATAAAGATACTCATATAAAATCTGACCATAAGCTAGGGTTACTTATAAGAAGTAGTTCTTTTATAATCACATGAAGTAAAAGTATAGTTATATATAAATGTATAATAAATTCCAAGTGACCTGGATACTAACAAGACCTTGAAAAGTGCATAACTGCTTAATAATGACTGGATAAAGCTGACCTGACTAAGATATGAGAAAAGGAGTTAAGAAGCAATTATAGTGAAAACCTGGTGGCTATTACAATCTTGGCTTGACACTGAGAGTAATAAGATGAAAAGTCAGAAAATAAGAGTAAAACACTACTAACCCCAATTCTAAGGGCTAGGAAAGAGAGATATGACTTAGAATAATACTCTATAGAAGCAGAGCACACTGGACTTTACTATTAAAATATATCTTGACATACTAATTGAAAATCTCAGACAATAGATTCTAAGTATGAACAATCTAATGGAGCTCAACCCATGAAGGGAGTCATATTCTGGAGCAGGACAGCATCATAGTCCCATAGTAAGGGTTAGGGATAAGACAAGAATGTAGGACTTGTCAAGGATACTTAAGTAGTGCTTGCCATTAAAAAATGCAAGCAGAACTTCCTTGATGAGAATAGGGCAAAGCATTATGAACTTACTGCTTTTAGCCCCTATTTCCCTATTTCACCTTATTTAGATTACTTTTAGTTTAGCTGGTCATATAATTAGCAATACATAAGAAACAAGGAACAGACTAGATTTTCTAGTTTAAATTACTTGTTTCCTGGCTTCTCTGGCTTCTTTCTAATCTGGATATTCCTCAAGGCTGTTTCTGATCTTTGAATTGAGTCCATAACAGAAAATATGCTACTTATACAGAGGGTAACTAAGATTCTAACTTAGTTAAATAAGTCATGGCTAAATAAGTAATCTGGGTGAAAACAGATGGAATGCAAAGGAAGTGGATGGAAAGTAACATCTTCTGACTAACAAGAATGTTCTGGAACAGAGGAAATCTGAAGGTTTCAGAATGTAACAAGAAAGTATCTGAGATACATGAAGGTCAGAAGCTAGGATGCAAAAAGAAAAAAATGAACTAATTATAACATTTTGCTGTATTTTCTTATCTATTTTTTCTGTGCACCAGCTACCATATGTATTTCTTATGATCTGGTTCATGCACAATTTGTAGTAATATATAGAAATAAGAGCATAGACTAATTCCCTCAAGCTAGGCATCTGCCAAGATAATTTCCTTTTGTTATTGGTTTAAATCTATAATAGTAACTTCAAAGATGTTCAATGGAGTTTAGGTTAGAAGACTGTGCAGGCCAGACCATAGTAATGAATTCCTGCTCCTCTAGCCAATTTTTTACCTTTTTGGAGGTATGTATTATATCCCATATTCTGAATCCAATTCTAATCTAGCTTCTACTTGGTTTTCCATACTCAGTACTTGCCAGTAAGCTATACTAGTCTCTGATTCTCCTCCATGCAACTTCAGCCCTCCTACCACTACTTCATTCCACTCCAGTTGCATTCATGTTTTTTTTACCCCTAGTATTATTATAGTTTCTTTAACCCTTTATTCTCTCTCCACTCTAATTCTGACCTTAGATTTATTTCCATTCTCAGTCATTTAGTACATCTTAGTTCTTACTTTGTTCTTTCTGGACTATTCTATTCCAGCTTTACACTTTCTCCCACTCTTATTTCTTTTTCTCCTGTTTTGACTCTTGTTTCTTCCTGCCATTCTTTAGTTTCAGTTTTGACATGATTGGACATTGTTGTTATGTGTCTAGTGAACATGACAGTCTCTAGCACATGACCATGGGAACTGTTGAGCATGTAATCATGAAAATAAGTAGCCTTATCAAGAAAATCCTAGGCTAAGGTTAAGTTTATATATTCAGAGTATTTTCCTGCACAGATATTGGTCACATGTTTATCTCTGCTAATCTTGTGCACTATTCTTCTATTCTTCCACATTCTCATGGTGTGGCTTCTCTTCTCTTCTCTTCTCTTGATTCATGAGACCACTGCCTTATTTCTTAATATCTGCTCCATGCATTTTTTTAGGGTTAAGTACTTACTGCCATTGGTGGTCATAGAGAGCAGTAGTTTAGGGCAGCCTCCATGTACTTGGTCCATGCATGGGCACTGGCAATATATAAGGCAGGGAGTAAGAGCTGGGATTCTCTAGTCTTGCTCTCTTTATTTTTATCTTAGTTTTATCTGACCTTTAAGCAGAGGCTATTACTGGCTCTACCATTGTTATCTGTGCTTTGACCTTATATAGGTTTCCGGTATTCTTTCTCTATTTAGTCTATTTGAAACCACTAGCACAAAAACCTCTCCAGTAGTTCAAGCACAAGTTAGGAATATCTCTCAAGGTATTTTAAGCACAAGTTCTATGGGTAGTTATCTTGTATCAGAAAGTACAAGCTGAATTTTCCCAGTCTTGCTTTCTTAACCTTTAGCCCAGTTTACTCTCTGCTATAGAGGTAGTAAGTAACTCTATTCTAGAATCCTGAGCCTAGCTTTATACAGACCTCCAATATATCTTTCTTTCCATTAGCCTAGTTTAAGGCCACTTGTTTAAAAGCTCTTTCAGTAGTCCAGCACAAGCACAAGTTAGGAGCATCCATCAGGGTATTCTAAGTACAAGATTAACAGGTAGTTTTCCTATTTCAATTGTCTTCTCTGACATCTCTATTTGTCTCCTAGATATCTTGGCATCTAATCTTGCTTTTTAGACAACTCCAGTCTTTTCTCCCTTTCTTGCTTAGATTTTATGCTATTCTGAAACTATAAGTAATATAACTTCTGTAAATAGTATCTCAGTTCAAATATTAATGAAAATACCCTCATTTTGACTTTGTTCTTACTCTAACTGAGCTTTCCAGCTTATTCTCTGACTCTCTGGTTCACTTTAGAGTATTCTTAAGCTTTAATGGAATTCTTAAGGATACTCTAAAAGCTTGATCTTATTATGACTGGGCTTGATGTTTCTTGTGTTATGCATTTAGCAGAACACTGACAGCCTTGTCACATGACCATAAGACTTGCTTGCCTGAACAAGATTAACCCTAGACATAGATTTGATTCTTATTAGAGTATTTTCCCACAGATAGTATTGGTTATGTGATATGGCAGATCTCAGATGAGATCTAGATCTAATGCCAATAATATCTGATCTGACAGATCTAGATTAGAATTGATCTGAGGCAGAGATTCAAATGGGATCTTTTTAGTCTTATAATTGCCTGGCTATATTCATATCTGCCAATGCTGTATACTTTCCTTCCATTTCAATACTTCTTTTTTTACATTCCTAATCTGTGAGGTCACTGCCTCATCCCTACCCTATGCCCCATGCTTCCTTATTTATCAGCATGCATACTTACTGCTATTGGTTACTAGATAGTAGTTACTATTCCTGTACATGGTCTATGTGCCTCTACTATGAATATATATATGGGTAGGGAGAGACTTGGGGTTTTCCCTGGTCTTGACCTCCTGTAACATTCAGTGTTATAACTTTCCTTCCCTTCTCTTGTCCTTTTAAGTTGTGGGTTACCTTTATAACCCTCATTCATCTTCATTTATCTAGTTTTGAGCCACTAGCCATAAAAGCCCTCTTTTTAATGTTTGTTATTGCTATCATACACCAGTCTATGTCACATATAGGGACACCATGGTTAGATGCATAATACCTTGCCTTACTTGTCTTTTGTATGAAGCCATAAAACCATACTTCTCTACATTTAATTCAAGAAAAGCTTTTCTTAACCTTTCAAAAATCTCTGGACTTCTTTAAAAGCCCTTAGAGATACATTCTTATCTACAAATTGAGCCATGTCAGTGTGCTCAACCCTGGAGTTTGTTTCTGGTGCTTTTCTTCTCAGTGACCCTGAATTCTAACAGTATCTTGCATTTAGAGTTCATTCCCTCTAGCATTTCCCTGTGGTCTAGCAGTATGCTTGACCTAGAAGTTATTTTAACTCTTCAGGATTAGATGTAACAGAGCTTTAAGCATCAAGGTACTGTTTTAACAGTGTATTCAAGCAAAGTCTGCTTTGTTTTAATAGTGTGCTTGAAGTTATTGTTCTACTGGAAGATAATGTCAAAAGAATTAAGATAATGAAACTTAAAGATATTTATGAGTTTATTCTTCAAAATCTAAAAATAAATGTTTTTATTCATCCTGCCATTAATTCTAAAAGCATAGCCAACTCCCTACCAAGTCATGTATTCCCAGATTATTACTAAATTTTCTTCAAATATAACTGTATGTTCAACCAATCTATTACTAAGCCCCTTTCCTGGCTTTTTCCATATCCACTTATATCCATCTGACTCTAGGCAATTAATTTTGATCTTATCAGACCATAATATCCTCCATAGTCCAGTCTTTATAAGCATGGACAAAATTCAAATGAAATTTGTAATGCCTGGCAGAGAAAAAAGAATGTTTGAATCTGACTATAGTCTTTATACCAATCTTTTTCAACTGGCAATGGATTGTATTGAAGGAGAGGGGTTTGTTAATAATATTATCAAGGGCATTGGTTACTTGAACAGTATTTTCTGCCTTCTGAGTATGTTATAATTATTTTTTACTTTTCACATCATGTGACCCTGGGAACCCTCACACCTTCACCTTTTTACCTTTTCACTCTTCACCTTTTCACATTATCACATCTTCCATTTCATATTCTAGAATATTCCAGACCATGATATCACTGTCTGGCAGATACCATGAGGTACTGCTAAGGTACTTGCTCCTTTATTGCCATTGGACTGCTTACTGTAGCATAGTTTAGGGCAGACTCTAGTTACATGGTCTGTGTGCATCTCTGTATCATATATAAAGGGCTGGCTCAAGCTGGGATTTCCCAGTCTTGTGCACTTGAGCTCTTAGCTTTATATGTTACAACTTTGAAGATCAGAGACTACACCTAGACAATGAACTGCGGAGGAGGAACACTGAAAGAGGGAATTCCTAAAGAGAGGCTCTGGAGTGGAGCAACCGAGGAGGAACTACTGAGTGATGACAATGAGGAGGACATGTAAGAGACTCTTGCTCGGGACTTCCTAGAATCTGCCTTTCCTTGAAGGGCCTGATCTTCGAGAAGAGCTTAACCTTGTAAGCCAAATGCCTAAAGCTACAAAATGATAAAGTCTGAGAACTTTACCACTCTGAGCCGGCCCTTTATATACTACTCTAAATGGTGCACGGACCATGTACATCCGTGTCTACCCTGAAGCAGTACAGTAAGCCAACCAATGGCGTAAGTGTAGCAATCTCGTGTAGGCCGTGAAGAGAATGCATGGATCGGATATGAAGGGAAGTGGGGGAATGGAAGGTAAGGGATGCGGACACAATGAGGACGGGGATCTCAATCCACAGATGAGATCCATCGGCAGATCCGTCAGATCCACGGAGATAGATCAGATCCGAGATCGGGAAGATCCAGGGAAGATCCAGGGAAGATCCCTAGATGTCCTCATGGTCACTAACCTTATGAGAACTCGTATAGTATAGCCAAGTCCTAAGCTAGGGTTTAGCCTGATAAGGGTTGGGATTCCCACAATCACGTGAGAGTGAAAGTGGTCATTGCATGGTTTGCAACATTATACAAGGCCTTGACTCTTCTCCCTTTCTACTCTTGCCTAGTTCACTGAGGATCTAGTTCAAACCTCAGCTTTAGGAATAAACAGCATTCACTGGACAGACATGAGGACAGGACAGTTGCCACCATTTCAGAGTAGAAATAAAATAAAGAGCATGGTAAATATTCACAGATAAAAGTTTAGATAGATAGTCTCCAATATGTATTTTAAAGTTCAGGTCTGTTATGCCACCAGTTTAGGGAGCACTTCATGGACTCTAATACTAAGCAGATTGTCATATTTCACATTCTGAACCCAATTCTAACCCAGTTCCTACTGGTTCTCTGAGCTCAGTATGCTTGTATTTTCCCTGCACTAGCATTACTACAGTTGTTCTGGTCCTTTGTTTCCTTTCTGCTTTATTCCATTTTAGCTTTGCCACATTTTTAGTCACTTAATATATCTTACTTTTCACTTCATTCCCTCTGGACTACTCTGTTATAATTTTATGCCTTTCTCTGCTCTTGTCCCTGTCACTTTCCTGTCTTGCCTCTTATATCTCTTGTTATCTTTCAGTTTCAATCTAACATGCCTTGACACTGTTATTGCTGATATCTTTAATCATCTTCAAGATGCATTGGCACCTGCCCTTGCTTCTAAGACAACTCCAGTCTTATCTTTACTTCTTACTTATATTTCTTGTTACTTTAGAACTATAAGTACTTTAACTCCTATATGGTACTGTAGTTTGAATATTAATAAAAACATTCCTTATCTGAACTTCATTCTTACTTCAACTAAGCTTTTAAGCTTACTCTCTGAACCTCCAGGTTACTCTGAAGTGACTTCAGGCCTTAATGGAATTCCTACGAAAATCCTAATGGGCTTATTGTTATGACACTTTTTTTTTTCAATCACATGACCTTATCTTATCTTTGCCATGTGGTTATCTAATTCTTATATTATCTAGAACACATAACAGGTTATGAGACCCAGGGCATAGAGTTAGCCTTATGCCTTAGTCCTGTATGTGAAATGGTTTCAAACTGAACCATTGCTGAAAACTGTAGAATCGTCCTAGTGATCGCATTCTGTACTTCAAGAGACTGGGTTTTATCTAGACCCCAGCGGAACTAGGCAAGAGGAAAAAGGTAGAAGGTCAAGGACTTGTATAAAGTGCAAGGCTCAAGTGCACAAGACTGGGAAATTCCCATCTTGTGCCAGCCTCTTTATATATGCTACAGAGAAGTGCACGGACCATGTAAATGGCTCCTGCCCTAAGTAAGCTACAGTCAGCCAACCAATGGCAATAAAGGAGTGAGTACCTTAGCAGTTCCATGAGGAGACTGCCAGGCAATAATGTCATGGTCTAGGCTGTGATATGTGAAAAGAGTAAAGTTGTGAAGATGTGAAATGTGAAGAAGTGAAGAAGTGAAGAAGTAAAAAGGTGAAAGAGTAAAGGTGTCCCATGGTCACGTGATGTGAAAAGTGAAAAATGATTATAACAGTATGCTTCTTTTTATTTCCATTACTTTATTTCCATTTTAGAAGCTGGATCCTTGATGGTTCCCAGGAATATATTATGATACTTTTTTTTTTCTTGATTATGTGACTTTATCTTATCTTCATCATGTGGTTAGCTAATCTTTTATCTTATCAGGTCACATGATGGATCACATAATCCAGGGCATAGGGTTAGCCTCATGTCTACCAGACCCTGCACTTCTGTTCATTTCCACTTCTTCTCTTCCATTTGAGAAGCTGGACCCTTGATGGTTTCCAAGGATACTTCTCTTTTTTCTGATTCCTATGCCACAGATATGGGAATGTTTCCATTAGAGACTTGGTCCATGTGCAGTGCACCATAGTATAAATACTGTAGCACTACTGTCTCAAGACCTCAGTCTTGAGCACTTGTACTATACTCATGTTAACTCAAGAACCCCTCTTGCTATAAAAACCCTTCTCTTGTGAGCTTGTGGCACTGTGAACTTACAGTGCATAACAGAATGCTTCTCTTCTTTTTGATCCCTGTGCTACATGTATGGAAATATTTCCATCAGGGTCTTGGTCTATGCATATATACTATAACTATATAAACTGTAGCCTTAGCATCTCAGAGCCCTCAGCTTTGAGCACTTGTAATCTACTTGTGTTAACTCTTAGCAATCTTTGCTTTATTTCCTTGAGCATTTGACACTGCAATCTTGTGGTACATAACACTTATTTTTATTATGACTAGGCTTAATGGTTCTTGTCTTGCTTATTCCTTGTATTGAGCTATGAGATCACTCTCCTCTCTTTCTCTGACCTCTATGTAAATTGGAACACTGGGTTGTGCAAGGGCATATCACATAAGGTAAAGCCAAGTTTTATTTAACCCAGCAAGAATTACCTTCAATCCTTTCCAGATTCCCTTTAAACTTCCTTGGAAGTCTCTGGAGTATGTTACTTCCCATAAACCAAGGCCCATTAGGGTAATTGTACTTAGAATCTGTTATATACTCAGCAGAACACTAACAGTCTTTTCACATAATTATAAGACTTGCTTGTTTAAACAAGATTAACTCTAGACATAGGTTGGTCTTATTAGAGTATTTCCTGCATATAAGTATTGGTCACATGATGTGGCAGATCTCAGATGAGATCTAGATCTAATGCTGATGATATCTGATCTAATAGATTAGATTAGAATTAATTTGTGGCAAAGATTCAGATGAAAATCTCCTTGGCCTTATGATTACCTGGTCACATTCATATCCATCTTTGCTGTATGCTTTCCTTCCATTCTCCCACATCCTTATAATATGGCTCTTTTCTTCCATTTCTGATTCACAAGGCCACTGCCTTATCTCTACTCTATACTCCATGCTTTCTTATTTATCAGCATGCATACTTACTGCTATTAATGACCTTAAATAGTAGTTACTAATCCTGTACTGAGGCTATATGTCTCTGCTAAAATATATATATACAGGTAGGAAGAGACTTGAAGTTTCCCCAGTCTTAATCACTTATATTTTTGCTTTTCTTTTCTTACACTCTTCAGTGCATTAGAATTAGTGCACTTTAAGCTGGAAAAATCCCTTATCCTTTATCTCAACACACAAGCCTAGTTAAAGGCCACTAGCACAAAAGCACTCTTGTTGTTGTTTGTTGTTGCTGTCATACACTGGTTTGTGTTATACATAGGAGCACCTTGGTTAGATATATAACAGAATCCATTGTCTGTATTCTTACTATATGTTTTAAAATAAGTTTTGACACAGATGCCAGCAAAGAAATAGAATAAAAGGGCTTCAGGAAAGAAAACTAAGAGATACACTGGTGGGTATACAAGTACTCAAAGCTAGAGAATTAAAAGTAACAAAGGGGACTTAAATATACTATACTAAGTAATTTATAATTCAAAACTCTGAATAGAATGATTTACTTTTTCAAATGTGATGATCATTAGAAGGCAAGCCTTCTTTGATAATTGTTATGCATTTTACACAACTACCATTTTTACCTCATGTAATCATGGGGAACACACTTCTAAACAGATAACCCAACTTGAAGTCTGACTTATTACAAGTATCCTCATAATCAGTGGTTACATGATATGGATCTGGGATCTTCCCAGGATCTGCCCATAGATTTTCCCAATCTAGATCTTGATGCTATCTGACAGATCTGCATCTAAGATCTTATTATATCTGTGGCAGAGATCCCTATTCATATGTTTTACCCTGATCTTCCATTATAAGTCTTTTATTCTCTTTCATTCCAATCCCTTGATATAAAAGGCCACTGCCTCATTCCTTCATATCCACTTCATGCCTGTTGCAAACCATGCAATGACCACTTTCACTCTCACGTGATCGTGGGAATCCCATCCCTTATCAGGCTAAACCCTAACTTAGGATCTGGCATATTCCTACAAGTATCTCTAAGATTAGTGGTCACAAGGCACATCTAGGGATCTTCCCTGGATCTTCCCAAGATCTCCCCGATTTAAGATCTGACCATCTCTGTGGATCTGACGGATCTGCCAAGGTGATTTCATCTGTGGATGGAGATCCCCATCCTCATTGTGACCACAACCCTTCTCTTCCATTCTGCCACATCATATGAGAGGCCCTTTGCCTTATTCCTTCATATCCGATCCATGCACTTACCATAAGGCCTACACAAGTACGCCCTTACTGCTATAGGGCAGCTTACTGTACAACTTCAGGGTAGACATGGATGTACATGGTCCATGCACATCTTAGAGTAGTATATAAAGGCCGAGCACTTGGTGGTAAAGTCCTCAGACTTTATCACTTCGCAGCATAGGCACATTAGGCTTTAGGAAAAGCTCTTCTTAGGAAACCAGGCCCTTCAAGGCATAGGAACTAGGCAGTCTCGAGTTCAAGTCTCATCCGAGTCCTCTTCGTCTTCACTCTTTCAGGTTCATCCTCAGTTGCTCCTCGTCTGAGCCTTCACTAGGATATTCTTTGTGTTCCTCCTCTGTTTACACAGGTCTAGATGTAGCCTCTGGTTTCCAGAGTCATAACAATGCCTATATCTCACTTATTTAATAGTGTGCTCTTATTGCCAGTGGTGTCCATAGCTAGTAGGTAATCTAGAGTAGGCTTTATATAGTTGGTCCATATACCACCCTGGGCCATATATAAAGGGCAAATATTGGTGGTCAAGTCTCTCCAGACTTAATTACTTTGTACTTTGCAGTTTGCACTTCTTTGGATTCCAACCCTTTCAGAAAAGGTCCTTGGTTGCACAGGCACAAGTCTCTTTTGAGTCCTTCTTTATTAATCTCTCCTTGATTGCTCCTCTATAGAGTTTTTTTTAGAAGTTCCTTTTTGTATTCTTTCTCTCACTCTTTGTCTAGGTTTAGCCTCTGGGATTCAAAGTCATAACAATAATTATCAGTGGCTAGAATGGATTAGAGCTTCTATTAAATGAAAAGAAAGCTAATAAATGAATATCTGCAAGAATAGAGTTTATGTTATAATGCACATTTTATTTTATTTTATTTTTACCATCTTTTCACTTTTCACTGACTCTTCACATTGTCACATCATGTGACCTGGTAACCCTTACCACTTTACTCTTTCACATATTATAGGTCTAGGCTGGTCTAGGCCATAATATTATACCTTATTATAGTCTTATGTTCAATCTTATATATTTCTAGATCCCTACTCTCTTTATGCCATTGAATGACTTACTGTACAGTAGTTAAGTGTTATAATCAGTCCCATTCTTTTTTTTCTTTTGTTCTAGATTCTGCTCTTCTTGCATTTTAACACTCTCTTGTTGCATTTTGAAATATTCTGACTTCTTTATTCCAGAACATTCTCTTAGTCAGTAGGTATTACTCATAGCCTGCTTTCATCACATTTCATCCATTTTTACATGAATTACTTGCTCACCCTTAGTCACATACTCTGACTTATTTAACTAAGTCTAAACCTTATTGTTATACTGCAAGACTTGAGCAACTACACCTATAGCCTTGATATGCACTCCTGCTGCTGCTAGGGGTTCTGCTGAAGCCTAGCCTTTGAACTAGAGGCTAGGAGAACTTGGCAAGAAGGGTACTAAGTCAAGGAACTTGTGAAAACCTTAGAGGTTCAAGTACACAAGACTAAAGACTCTAGCTTGGACTTGGACCCCTTTTATACTATTGCATCTTGAGCACAGATCAAGAGAGAGTACCCTGCCCTACAGTGGATTACAGTAAGCTACCCAATGGCAAAAAGAGAGTGAGAGTCTAGAAATACATGAGGGAAACAGGTAATATGAGATTATAGACTAGATTAGCCTAGATCTAGTGAAGTGTGAAGTGGTGAAGGTGTGAAATTGTGAAGATGTGACATAGTGAAGGGGTGACAGGGTCACGTGATGTGAATATGTGAAGAGTCAGAAGAAAATACAACAGGGTAAAAAATGAAATAAAAGGGAAAATGTGCATTATAATACTTATTATTTTAGTATAAGTAGAATACTTTCTCTCTTATGTTCCTTATGCTACTTCTGCCTTATTCAACCTTGCTTCCTTCAAGCATTGTCTGAACCTTTACCCCACCCTCACCAAGGGAGTCCCACTTGCATCTTTCAATGGCAAGTACCACACAATAAATTTTTGACTAGTTCTAGCATCCTAGTCTCATCCCCAACCTTTACTAAGGGACTATGATGCCATTCTGCATTTGTACCATCTTTAGTACCCAAGGCTGACCTTTGTTGAGTCTCTTTCCTAGCCCACCATAAGATTTATGATTAATCTCTACCTGGGCCTAGTATAACATTAAGAGTAGACCAAATCTATATAATCTGTGCATATCTTTGTATTCTATATAAAGGCTCTGGTCCAAGCCTGGGTTTCCCAGCCTTGCACACTTGAGCTTCTGCTTTATATAAGTTCTTAACTCCTTTATTTCTATTTTTCTTGCCTAGTTCCCTGGCCTTTAGTTTAAAAGTCTCTAGCACAAGTCTAGTACAAGCCTAAATGCACTTATTAGTATCTAGCAAAAGTTCAAGCCTATAGTTGATTAAGTAATGCAAAAGTTGCATTTTAGTTTGTGCTACAATCTGAGAATGATCCTATGCCCTGAATCTAGATCTGCTTGCTGGTCCACTACCTGTGTAAAATAAAATAAGATCAATTGATAAGATGTAAGAAAAATAAGAAAATATAACATAACAAGGTCTCTCTTTAAAACAAAGCCTGGATATGGTGAAGATATATATACCAGCAGTGAAGAAGATAAAGTAAGCAGATTGACCTGTATTCAGCATAAAGAATAATGTTCTTTTTAGCAGAAGTTAAAAATTACATGATAATGGAGATTAAAAGTCAAGGAGTATGTGAATTATTTAAATACAGACACCTACCTGTATGTGTATATTTTCTTGTACTATGATACTAGGCAAAATATCATTTAATTTCATTGAGATTTTTTTAATTGAAAGTAACAAAACTGTTGCAATAATATTATTGATTTGAGATAAATATATTACCACAGGCATTGGACCAAATCACATGATCCAGGGATTTATTTGTAGCTAGAAGTGTGTACTTCCTTTTATGTTATGAAAGCTAAGCAATATTCCATGTTGTGCATTACATTAAGGTTAAATATTGCAATGGGTTTGAAAGTTGCTATATAATAAGTACTCTTGATTAATTAAAGTATATCTCATGAGCCTGTGAACTAAGTCACATAATATAAAGGAATAATTTGTAGTCAAGAGCAACTACTATATTTGATGTCATAAAAGCTAGGCAAAATTCCCACATGCAATTGTAGTGAACTTTACATATTGCATTAAGGTTAAATATTGCAATAATTTTGCTGCTTACTACCAGAGGTAATATTCCCATGAATATTCATTATGTGCTTTATGCACTATATTAAAATTAGATATTACAATGATTTTTAAGTTTACTGTGAAAATTCCCATATAGTTGAAATTGAAATAGTTGGTGACCATCCTTTCCTCAAGTCTTGTGATCTGTCCAGTGGACACTTTTCTAAAGCTGAGGTTTTAACTAGACTCTTAGGGAACTAGGCAAAAGGAAGTAGAAGTAAAGAGTCAAGTGCACAAGACTGGGGGAACTCAGCTTATGCCAGCTCTTTATATATGATACAGTAATGCACACAGACCATGTGTTATGGCTCCAGCCTAACATGCGGTCACACGTGATTGTGAGAGCTCTCCAGAAGCATGTGATGTGGGTCATGTGACCAGAGCACGTGATCGTGCGAAGGAGCAGCCTTATAAGGTCAAGCCCTAGGCTAAGGTTAGTAGTTCTTTTAAGAGTATTCCCCGGCACTTGCGAGGTTACGAGAAGTGGCTGGATCTCAGATAAGATCTTAGATTGATCCAATGATATCTCTAATGGAGATTAGGATCTGATCTGTGGCAGAGATCTAGATAGATCTCCTCGGCCTTCAGGCAGCCATGCCATTCTCATAGAACCAGGGCAGTGCTTCCCTTCCATTCTTCCACATTCTCATGGTGTGGTTCCCTCCTCTCCATTCTATATCCGCGAAGCCCTTGCCTCACTCCTACCTCACGAGTTATACATTCCTTATCTATTACAAGAGCTGAGCTACTTAGGCTATTGGTGTCCATAGATAGCTAGCATTAGGGTAGGCTCCCTGTACTTGGTCCGTGCGAGGAACCTGGCAATATATAAGGCAGGGAGTGGTAAGCTGAGGTCTCCTCAGTCTTACTCTCTTGTCTCTTAGCTGAGATTATACAAGAGATCTCTATGATCTCCTGGCCATCCCTTCAAAGGGATCCCCCTGAGCTCTCTAGGGTTGAGGCTCTGACTTTCATTGCCTAGTTTGGGGCCACTAGCTTAAAAGCCCTAGCAGCTGCAGGAAGGCACTCACCAAGGTGTTGTTGATGTTGAAAACTGTGGGGAGTACCCACAACACCATGTAACTAAGGTCTGCCCTAAACTATGCTACAGTAAGCAGACCAATGGCAATAAAAGAGTAAGGACCTTAGTAGTTCCTTATGGTAACTGCCAGGTGATGATGCCATGGTCTGGAATGTTCTGGAATGTGAAAAGTGAAGATATGAAATGTGATAATGTGAAGAGATGAAAAAGTGAAAAGATAAAGGTTCCCACACTTACATGATGGAAAAAGTGAAAAATGATTGTAACAAAAATGCTTTCAAAGATAGATCTCTGCTAAAATTAATCTAATCAAAAAAATGTATACTTTTCAATTTTATTAGTAAATATGCTTTGTAAACACCAGTCAAGTATGCATGAAAAATCTTATTGCTTTACTAACTATTTAAAGAATACTGCAAAATTATATTTATACAAGCTTTATCTTTTCTTCTATTTTTCTAGTTTTAGAATATTTCAAAAATACCTTATCTAATTCCTTGAATATCTTGAAAGATATTCCACATGCTTTATATTTTTCCAATGCTAACAAAAAGGGATTTTCATGATTTTCATATTTATTTTCAATAAAATTGAATGGATATTAAAGAACAAACATAAG
>JBBPJW010000778.1:0-21203 GCA_038088935.1 Pulveroboletus aff. viridisquamosus
TTCACCTTTTTACCTTTTTACATTTCATATTCTAGAACATTCCAGACCATGACATCATTACCTGGCAGATACCATGAGGTACTGCTAAGGTACTTACTCCTTTATTGCCATTGGACTGCTTACTATAGCATAGTTTAGGGCAGACTCTAGTTATCTGGTCTATGTGCATCATTGTATCATATATAAAGGGCTGGCTCAAGCTGGGATTTCCCCAGTCTTGTGCACTTGAGCTCTAGGGCTTTATACAAGGCACTTGACTCTTCTTCATTATCCTTTTGCCTAGTTCTCTGAGGGCCTAGTCCAAAATCTCAGCTTTAAAAAACAGTGTTCATTGGTCAGAAACTAAGATACAAGGACAGGATAGTTGCCACTGTTTTAGCTCTAGTATTAAAAGCTTATCTTATCATTGCTGTGGGCCTTTACCACTTGCCAGTGCTGTGGATTGGGATTTGCACTCTTTTGATGCATAACAAGTCTCAGCTAACTTTAACCCCAAACCATAGCTCTTTTTGTCTGGTAGTTAAGTCCCCATTACTTTTGACATGGTGGTCTTTCACATTGTTCTGCTCCCCATGGCAGTGCCAGTTTCATCTGATAGTATACCTCTCAGGAAAATACCTCTGTCTTCATCTCTGACCAATTCTGGTTCTTCCTGAGCTTGTAGCATTTGATCCCTTTTGTTATGCTTTACCATTTGCTGTTATCTGTTTCCTGGTCCTTGCAGTTCCTGAAGTATGCTTGTCCTACTAACTTAACAAGATCCCAGAAAAAATATACCTTCTTTCCTCTGTACCCTGACATATTCATTCACATTCTATCTTACATGCCTATGATGCATTATTTTCTCTTGATGTTTTATCACTCTTTTGTTATTCTGTAGAAATCTTCATCCTTTATGGTTGTGCTATACTTGCCTTTGCTCTCTTTCTTGCAGTTTGAGCTTGGCTTGCTTTTATCTCTTCTTGTTGTTTTCCCTATTATATCTTTCTAGATTTTCCCTTTTTTTTTCTTTTCCAGACTTTTCTATTCAACTTTTCTAACCTTTTTTTGTGTTTCTTCTCTTGAAATCCCAGTGTTTTCTTTTATCCTTAGTTTCTTTCCCTAAGTAGGGCTGCATTATTGTTAATGTACCCTACCCCTCTGACTCCTCTTTGAATACCTTCATATCTTTTTATACTAGTCCTGGGAATACTTTTCATGTTAAATACTGGCACTACTTAGCTAGGGTTATTTTTTATTTTACTCTGAACTAAGTTCTTTTTACTTTTTACCATCTTTGACTGTTTTCTTTGATTTTATCTTATCTTACCCCATCTCACCTTACCTCATTTCATCTTATCTTATTGCATTTCATATCTTATCATGCCATATGGTTAGATCTAGCCTTTGCATTTCATATAGCATAGTCTTTTACCTTATTGTAGTCTAGACTTTCTCTGATGTTATAACCTAGCCCTTTAATGTTATATCTCACCTTTGTGCTTTTTTTTACTAATTATTCCCTATTTGCCATTGATTCCTATTTAGTTTCCCTTTGCCCTATTTCCTTATTTAACATCATTTTCTGTATACCAGCTACCTTATATATTCCTTATGGCCTGATCCATGCATATTCTGTAGCAATATATAAAAAGCAAGAGAATAGACTGGTTTTCCAGTTTAAAATACTTGTTCATCTTGTTTACCTGGTTATCTTATTCCCTAGTGCCTTCTCTAGGCTGTTATTTGTTATACATGCTAAGATCAATGTGCCACAAACTCAAGAAAAGGGAAATGGCATAGTAAAGGGGAGCTAGAGTTAATACTTATGGATACAAGTGCTTAAAGCTGGAGCCTTTGAGATGCTAAGACTATAGTATTTATATGCTATAGTGTTATGCATAGACCAAGTCCCTAATGGGAATATTCCCATACATGTGGCACAGAGATCAAAAGCAAGAGAAGCAATTATGGGATGATTAAGGGTTATACTTCTCTAAAATGAAAAGAAAGAAAAGAAGAACAGAAATAAAACTAACCCTGTAGGATTTAAGGCATAAGGCTAACTCTAAGCTCTAAGTCAGATAACTTATCACATGCTCTGATAAGATAAAAGATTAGATAACCATGTGAAGAGATAAGATAAAGTCATGTGATCAGAAAAATAAAAATATATCTATATTATAATACTATTTGTTATGTGCTTAGCAGAATACTGATGATCTTATCATGTGATTATAAGACTTCAATGTCAAAACAAAAATAACCCTAGATTATGGTTTGGTTTTTATTCAGAGATTTCTCATGTATAAGTATTGGTCATGTGATGTGGCAGATCTCATATGGGATCTAGATTAATTATGATAATAACTGATATAACAGATTTAGATTAGAATTGATTTGTGGCAGAAATCTAGATGATGATCTTCTTGGCCTTATAACTGCCTGGCCATATTCATATCTGCCTTATAAGTATGCATCCTTTTCATTCTCCCACATCCTCATGGTTGTGGTTTCTCTTCTATATTCCTAATTCATGAGGCTATTGCCTTACTTATTACCCTCTCCCTATGCTTCTCTATTTATCAGCAAGAGTCCTTACTACTATTGGTAACCATAGGTAGTTAGCTTAGTCATCCTATATATGGGGCTATGCCCTCTGGCAATATATATACAGGGTAGTATAAACTTGGGGTTTTCCCAGTCTAATGCTCTTGTAATATTAGCTTGTCTATATAAGGGGTTTTACTTACTTCCACTCTCTTGTCTAATTAGAAGCTCTAGTCTTAAAAGTGCACATTGTTGTTGCCATGGGCCTTCACCACTTACTGGTTTGGTTAGGTTCAACTTGTACTCTAAGTGTACATAACACTATTCTTTTGTTCTTTTCAGTTTTAAGCATTTTTCAAAATGGTTTCCTCTTGCTATTGGTCTAGATTCATAAAATTTTGTTCTCTGGACCTCTTTCTTCTTTCTGCCTTATATCCTGGGAATTTCTTGCTCTCTTTCTGTTATGGTTTTCATATCTTTTGCCTTTTCCTTTATTCTAATTACTTTTATATTGTCATTTATCTTACTATAGTTATTGTGGCTTGTATATTATAGATATAATAGAATTTCTGGTATCTCAAGTCTATTTAGACTTGAGCACTTGTAATATCTGCCTTTTTTGATGTGATGTTTCTTCAAACTAGCTTCCTTAGTCTATGAAACATACTTCTAAGTCATATTTTCTCTATCTGCCTGATTTTGGATTGATTTCTTAGTTTCTTCTTTGATTCTGTCTTTCTCTGATTAACACTGTCATATTTTGGACCACCATGTTCTACTCTGTAACATCTCTAATGCAACTCCAGTTAAATATTACCCTTAAGCTATATGCTGGCTAGTTTCCATTTATCTTATTCTCTATCTATCTAATAATACTTACAATTTCTTATATATATTTCTGTGTCTTTCCAACACAACTCTGTAGTTTCTCTGGCCTTATTTCCTGTTTCTTGCCCTTCTCACTTATTTTCTGCCTTCCATAGTTTTATCTCTTAGTTTCATTCTGGCATGACACTGTTAGTGTTATTTCTCACATCTCTATTTGTATCCAGGTTACATTGACATCTGTCTTCACTTCTGAAACAATTCTCATCTCAACTTCTTGTTGTTGTTGGATAATCTGCTTCTCTAAGGTATAAATACTATAGCCTTGTATCTTATATCTTAGTTTGAATATCAACACAACTTAGTGCTCTCTTCCTCTGTCTCTAACTCCTCCCACCCTTGTAAGCAGGCCATATGCCCTCACCTCTCTATATCCAAGACTCTATAACTTACTTCAACTCTCTGACTTCCTCTGAAATTCAGGGCACTGGAACTAGTGCAAAGATATACTGCATAAGATAAAGTCAAGCCCCATTAGATTACCATTCTGGAGAGTTCTGGAGTAGATCTGGAATGTACCCTTGTTTAACAAATACTCATTAAAGTCATAATAATTCTGGCCTTGTTCCAGATAACTTCATGTTGCTTTAAGACCTTTCTTTTTCTCTCTGATATGTTATCTCAGAAACCTATCCTTTTGTTTCCCCAGATATTTCTTTCCCATGGAACATTTCTGCTCTTTCTGTGTTCTTTTGAAAATTAGATTTTCCTTGTGTCTTCTTTGGTCAGTTCTTTTTTTCCCTCTGGCCTCTCCTCTGCCCCTCTGAATATTTCCAGACCTCTTCTTCTTTCCTTTCCTGGCTGGCCTTTGGCCCTTTAACTCTGTTTCTATTTAACAATGAAACATTAACCTTGAAAGGGAAATTGTCTCTAGTAATAGCCTCTAGTAATCATACTTACCTTTTCTAGTTTGTGCTTTGCTTCTTTCCTCTCAGTGTTATGATTGGTCCCTTATTTTTCCTTTCTGTGTTCTAGCTTCAGACTTTACAAATCTCAAATGCTTTCTTGTTTTATTCTGGAACATATAGACTTTTTTCATTTCAAAACATTCTTTTAGTCAGTGGATATTACTCTTAGCCTGCTTTTATTACATTCTATTTATGTCCACACAGATTACTTACTTACCTTTAGTCACACACTATGACTCATTCAACTGAATCTGAACCTTACTGTCTCTATATAAGTAGTGTACTTTCCCCTCTATGTTTCTTATATTACTTCTGCCTTATTCTATCTTGCTTCCTCTAAGCATTGTTTGAACCTTTGCTCCATTCTTATCAAGGAAGTTTTGCTTGAGTTCTTTAATGGCAAGTACCATACAAGAGTTATTAACAAGTCCCAGCACCCTTGTCTTGATCCCAACCTTCACTAAGAAACTACAGTGCTGTTCCACATTTGCACCATTCTTAGCATTTGAGACTAACCTTTATTGAGTTTCTTCTCTAGCCTACTATAGCTTTAAGATCTATGTTAGTCCCTACCCAGGACTAGTATAACAAAAGAAGTAGTGTATCTATTTGCAGCTACCATTGCTATAGTTCTGCCAATATTCCATTTAAGACCCCTTTATTTCTTGATATTCTCTGGAGAGAGCCTAGAACTCAATTCAAAAAGAATCCCCTAGAATCTTCTGAAACAGAAGAACTCTCAACTCACTGAAAGACAATTTTTATGATCTCTTCTTGCCTTTCACAGAACATCAAGAACAAGATCATGTTCTTATATACAAATTCTCTTTTTTCCTACAGATTCCATGAGAACCCAGTTCTCCCTTTTCTACCCCTATTTGCCACTGCCCTTTTTTCCCTTTCCCCTCAAAATCTCTCCCTTCTCCCATGATGTCCAACTCTCCCCCCCTTACTAAGCCCACTGAGCTTTACCTCAGTGCCTCAGAGTACTTTGATGATAATTACAACAAAGCCAAAGCATGGCTGAACTCAGTCCAGTTCTACCTTTTTGTTAATGCCATAGTCTACAACTTGAATGAGAAGAAGATCACATTTACCCTCTCATATATGACCAAGGGCCCTATCCTCTCTTGGGCCACAACCTATTGCAAAAAAAAGCATTGCTAATATGGTGATCTTTATGGGATCCTTTAGCAGCTTTGTCAAGGCATTTGATGCCTTGTTTAAGAAGCAATACATCATTATATCTGCAGTTCACTGGCTTGCTAATACCCAGATATGACAAAACAAGAAAGGTAAGTGAATTCCCTTACTTAATGAATATACTGTGGAGTTTCAGAACTGTTATGTATCTAGCAAACACAATGGTCTCTAGCACATGACCATGAGAACTTTTGAGCATGTTATGTGAATGGTTGCAAGTCAAGTGACCAGGAGCATGTGATCATGTGAATGAGTAGCCTTATTAAAAATAACCCTAGGCTAAGGCTAAGTCCTTATATTAGAGTATTTTCCAGTACAGATATCACTTATGTAATGTGGCAAATCTCAGATGAGATCCAGGTATAGTCCCTGATGATATCTAATCTCATAATCTAGATAGAGGATCTAATCTGTGGTAGAGATCCAGATTGAATCTTCTTGATCTTGTTACTGCCATGCCTTTTTATATTATTAATCCTATATACTTTCTTTTCATTCTCCCATATTCTCATGATGTGGTCTTTTCTTCCATTACAATCCCTTGATATGTGAGGCCACTGCCTTACTCTTTATTACCACTCCATGCATTCTTCTTTTCTAATTTATGGTCAAGCTGTTACTGCTATTGGTGTCCATAGATAGTATTACATTAGAGTAGCCTCCCTGTACTTGGTCTGTGCACAGACCCTTGCAATATATAAGACAGGGAGTGCAAGCTAAGGTTTTTTTAGTCTTGCTCTCTTGCTCTTTAGCTGGTTATACAGAATACTTCCTGCTAGCATTGATTTATACAAGAGACTGCTTATTCTTTCTCTTACAAGCCTAGTTTGGGGCCACTAGTCTAAAAGCCCTGTAAGCAGTTCACCAAAAGTGGAGCCTAGAAGTGTTCACCAGGTAATCAAGTCATAAGTTCAACAGGTAGTTTCCCCTCTGGCTCTCTTGTTGAATCCAGAACCTTGACAAAATTCCCACTACTATAGAAGAATGGTATGAAAAAGCCATCCACTTCCAAGGAACCTTAGAATATATCAAGCTTACTAAGCTCCACTGTAAACACAAGACTCTCATCTGGACCCCAGCCCCCTCAGTAACATCTTAGACTGAAAAAGATCTGAACACCATGAATACCAACTCTGTTTGACTTACTAAGCTTACCCCATAGGAATAAGAATAACACTTAAAATCCAGTTTCTGTCTCTAGTTGTTATGGCGCAAGCCTAACACAATGGTCTCACATGACCATGGGAACTGTAGAGCATGAGATGCGCTGGTCATGTGATCAGTTGCATGTGATTGTGTGAATGAGTTGCCTAATAAGGCAAACCCTAGGCTAAGGCTAAGTCCTTTATTCAGAGTATTTCCTTGCACAAGGTATTGGTCACATGATGTGGCAGATCTCAGATGAGATCCAGATCTTCTGATGACATCTGATCTTATGATCTAGATTAGGATCTGATCTGTGACAGAGATCCAGATTGGATCTCCTTGGCCTCCAGGCAGCCTTGCTGCATTCATAGATCTCTACCTGTGCTGTCTTCCATTCTCCCACATCCTCATGGTGTGGCTTCTCTTCATTCTTATCCCTTGATCCATGAGGCCACTGCCTCACTCCTCATTGTTGCCCCATGTTCTTATTCATATATCTATTTAGAGGTCAGAGCTACTTTAGCTATTGGTGTCCACAGATAGCACTATTTAGGGTAGACCTTCTATACATGGTCTGTGCACAGACCCCTGACAATATATAAGGCAGGAGGTGCAAGCTGAGGTTTCCTCAGTCTTGCTCTCTTGACCTCTTGGCTGGTTATACAGTCTGATTACTCAGCACTGCTGGCTATTGGTTTATACAAGGGCCCAGAACTCATTCCATTCTCTACTTGCCTAGTTAGGGGCCACTAGACCAAAAGCCCTAGCAGTTATCAGGACAGGACTAGGAGTGTCCACCAAGGAAGAACTCGAGTATCAAGGAGTAATCAGTAGTCACCCACTTCACTAGTGCAGAAAACCTGGACACAATGTAGCCTCTTGCCTGTTAAGGCATCTAACCCAAAAGCAAGGAGTTTACTTTGAAAGGTGCCCACACAGAAAAGAGGAAGACTAGGCAACAAGTGCTTTAAACTGGAGAACCCAGTCTATAGCCTTGTTCTTATATATTGCTAATTATAAGGCCTCCACAAGGCAGCTAACATAAGACTACATATGGGGTAAGATTATTGTTATGGCTCAAGCCTAACACGATGGTCACACGTGACCATGGGAACTGTAGAGCACGAGATGCGCTGGTCATGTGATCAGTTGCATGTGATTGTGCGAACGAGTAACCTTACAAGGCAAGCCCTAGGCTAGGGTCAGTAGTTCTTATATGAGTTTCCCCTGCACTAAAGGTTTAGGTCATGTGATGTGGCTGGATCCCTGATGGGATCTTAGATCAGTATCTGATGATATCTCTATGGAGATTAGGATCTGTATCTGTGGCAGAGATCTAGATAGATCTCCTCGGCCTTCAGGTTACCATGCCATATTCATAGATCTGGATCTAGGTGCATTTCCTTCCATTCTCCCACATCCTCATGGTGTGGCGTATCTCTTCCATTTCATCCCTTGATCCATGAGGCCACTGCCTCACTCCTCATATTCGATCCATGCACTTCCCTCTCCTATTTAATATACTTAGTCATGAGCACCTTATGCTATTGGTGTCCACAGATAGCATAGGTTAGGGTAGGTCTCCTGTAGCTGGTCTGTGCACATCTGCCAGCAATATATAAGCAGGAGATGGCAAGGCTGGGTTTCCCCAGTCTTGACCTCTTGTGACTTTGCCTAAGTCCTAGCTCGATCTTCGGGCTGCCCCTAGTGGGGTTCCCCTTAGCTCTTGCCCGCTGGCTGGCACAGTTTACACACAAGGCCTCATATATGACTCATCCTTTCCCTCTGCCTAGTTTGAGGCCACTAGCACAAAAGCCTTATAGAAGATCTAGAGGAAAATCCAGAGACCATTGGCGTTCCCCAAGGAGTAGAGTTCAGAGTGTGGGAAGTTTCCCACAACAATTATAAGGGAAAAGAATGTGTTATGTACCTTGAGATTGAAATGCCACTTAATCCACAAGAAAAGAAGTATGGAACAAGGAAAGCTGCAAGTTAACACTAATAGATACAAGTGCTCAAAGCTGAGGGCTTTAAGATGCTATGCTACAGTTTATATTGTTATAATCATTTTTCACTTTTCACATCACATGACCATGAGACACCTTTCACCTCTTCACCTTTTCACCTTTTCACCTTTTCACTATTTTCACACCTTCACAATAATCACATTCTAGATCACTCCAGACCATGACATCATTACCTGGCAGTTACCATGAGGAACTGCTAAGGTACTCACTCTTTTATTGCCATTGGTCTGCTTACTGTAGCATTAGTTTAGGGCCATCCTAGTTACATAGTCCATGCCCATTCATATAGCATATATAAAGAGCTGGTGCAAGCTGGATATCCCCAGTCTTGTGCACTTGAGCTCTTAGGGCTTTATACAAGGCACTTGACTCTTCTTCTATATCCTTTTGCCTAGTTCCCTGAGGTCTAGATCAAACCTCAGCTATTAGTATAAGGTGTCCACTGGACCAGCACCAAAACACAAGGACAAGACAGCTGCTCACCATTTCATATATATATTACAATGCTGTGCACAAACCCTGATGGGAAGATTCCCATATATGCAGTATGGGAATTAGAAAGAAGAGAAGCCTATAACAGAACCATCAAGGGTTCTAGCTTCTGAAATAAAAAATAAAAAATAAAAATAAAAAGAAGTAGTGGAAATGAAAATAAATCATGCAGGGTCTGAAGACATGAGGTTAACCTTCTGCTCTAGGTCAGATGACCTGTCACATGCCCTGATAAGATAAGAAAAGGTCACATAATTAAGAAAAAGAAAAACACATTATAATACTACCTTCTTTTAAGCTCTTGGATTCCAGATAAGAGATCTGTAGTGGACAGGCATTAGTGAATGTCTCATAGGGATGAAATAGTTGGGCAAATATGGGTGAATTAATGGAAAAAAGTCATCATGGAGCAGAAAGATGCAGCTTGTGAAAATCTTTGACCAACTCTGCCACATTTTTGACATCTGCAGCAGTTTGCCAGGTGTAATCCTCCAGAGCATATCTTCTTCAATGAACAAGGCATTCCAATTTCTCTTTGCAAAGATAAGAGTCCACAATGGCTTCTACCTCATACTTCAAGTATTTTTCTTCCATAACAATGATAGAATTAGGACAAATAACTTTCTAACCCTTAAGTGATTCCAATGATTTCTTTACCTGACTTATATTGACAACCAGATGAATTTTCATTGAAGAGGAAAGAGCTAGTCAAACAACATTGAAAAGAATGTCAATGACCTGAAAAAAACCAATTTATCATTGATTTAATTTTTTTGTAGTAAAAGAAAGGGCAAGATTTTATATAGACAACATAACCACATTACCTCAACTATAGGATGTATAAGATGATCTGGTGTTGCATTCCATTATAGAACTGCAAGCTTTTTTCAGAGAGATATGAATAGAGAAAAAGGATTTGGCAAGTTGATCTATAAATATGGAAGATGGATAGGGATCTTCAAAACCCAGACAAAAGGAGAAACATTTGGTGATGAAAAAGGGTATTGTTTTAGTGACTAAGCAAAAGAAGTTATTATGATGGAACTCAGCCAATTTGATCTATTCTATCTGGTCTTGTTGCTTTCTTGCCACAAAAGTTCACAAACACTTCTCTAATTCCTGGTTGATTCTCTCTGTTTGTCCATCAGTCTGAGGATGATATGTGGTAGAAATCTTTGGAGAGATGTGGAGTGCTTTGTTTAGCTTGGTGGTGAAGTCTGAAACAAACTGTGGGCCTCTGTTAGATACCACTGAGCAAGAAAGTCCATGGCATAATTAAACATGGTCTTGAAAAAGTTTGACTAAGGCTAGAGAGAATAAATATAAAGAACAAGGAATAAAAATGACTTCTTTTGAAAATTGATTCACCATGGCTACAATAGCATCCTTTCCATCCACCATTGGTAAAACTATTACAAAATCCACATAGAAAGATGCTGCTGGGAGGAGTAGAATGGGAGCTGGTTGTTCCTGTCCTGAAGTCATAGTGCAAGTGGGACAGTGTCAAATGAAAGAGGCAATATCTTTCTTCAAGAAAGGCCAGTAATAGTATCAAGTCAAAAGTTGAAAAGTATGTAGTTGTCCTAAATGTCCTTCCAGAGGTAAAGAATGGGTGATGTTTAATAATTTGGAATGTAAAGAGAGTAGAACAAAGATTTGGCTTTTTGTGTTTTTGTAAACCTTATGGTAATCATCATAACACTATAAAGGGGAAAGAGAAAGTTTGTGTGAAGCAAAAACCATAGCAGAGAAAAATAATGAGAAAAAATCAATAGAATTGATGAAAAGGGAATCCAAAAGAAGCATAATATATTTGTTAAGGGAGTCAGGTACCCCATGATCAGGATGGCAGGAAAGAGCATCAACCCAGCAATTAGAAGGACCATGTTTGTGTATGAAAACATCATTAAACTTAACAAGGAAAGCTTGCTAGCAAGCCTGCCAAGGGAAAAGATTTTGGGGTTTGTGCCAGTAGGCTAAGTTCTTGTGGTCTGTCCAGATTTCAAAAGAAGATTGACCAATGAGATAATGGCACCAATCTTTCAGTGCACAGATGACTGCAAAGAGTTTCTTGTTATAAATTGGGAAATTTAATTTGGCAGGGTTAAATGACTCATTGGCTGTTGAAAAGAGAGAACAGCCCCCATGGTGACATTAGAGGTATTAGGTTTGATGCAAAGAGAATAAGAAGAGTTAGGATAGACAAGAAGTGGGTTGGAGGAGAGTAATTGTTTGAGTTGTGTAAAGGCTTGAGCACACTCATCAAACCAAATGAAAGGAGTGTTTTTTCACATTAAGCCATAAAGAGGTCATGCAATATGGACAAAGTTGGGGATAAAATGTTAATAGTAGTTGGCAAGACCTAAAAAGGATTGAACTTGTTTGACTGTTCATGGTTGGGGACAATCTGTAACTGCTTTGATTTTATTGAGCTATATTTTGACCCTCTTTTCAGATACCACCATGCCCAAATAATCTACTTCCTTCTGGGTAAAATGACACTTGGATGGTTTGAGAAATAGATTATGATCCTGCAAATGGCAGAGAACTCCTTGAACAACAAGGTATTGTTCATCACTTGATTTCTATTTGATAAAAATAATGATATCATTGATGTATATCATGACTTCTGCCCAAAGATCAGCAAAAATGTTATTTACCATAGTCTAAAATATGCCAGGTGAATTGCACATTCCAAAGTACATGACTAATGATTTGTAAGCTTCTAAAGGGGTGATAAACACTCCCTTCCATTTATTACCTTTCTTGATGCATATATTGTTATATCCCCATCTGAAATTAAGAGTAGTAAAAGTGTCAGCTCCCTTTAACTGATAAATTAAAGTAGAAATAAAAGGCAATGGGTAGCTATTCTTGATTGTGGCATCATTGAGATACCTGTAGTTGATCACCATCCTTTTTCCACCATTCTTTTTCCCTATAAAAAACACTTGAAAGGTTTGAGGTGATTTTAATGAATGAATATATCTTTGGCTGTTTCCTTTTCAATAAAATCTCTTACCTCCTTCAGCTCAGCCTTAGCTAAAGAAATAATACAACCTTTCTTTGAAATGAAGTCATCTTTCAGGTCAACTGTGTAATTCCAAGGTTTTCAAGTTGGCATATGTTCTAACTTTTTCTGTAAGAATATGGTCAAGAATGGCCACACTTCCTTTGGTAATTCTTTCTTGCGATTATTATCCTCTGCCACATTAATATTGAGTACATGACACCCCATTATACATTGCAGAAATTTGATGGTTTTGTTTACCCAGTCAATATTGGAATTGTATTATTTAAACCAGTTATATTCTATAAGAAGGTTAATTGACCCAAGATAAGATACCATGGCTTGGATGCATTCTTGATGCCAAGTGCCCTGTTTGTCCTTGATTGATATGTAGAGCACCACATATTGTGTGATATATCCAATTGTTTTCTGAGTACCATTAGCATTATACACTGTAAGAGATTTATTAATGGGTTTTTTGTATAGTGTTATGGGTAACTACCCATCCTGCCTTGATACTTGATACTTTCAAGGGGATGCTCCTTCCTATGCCTTGAAAACTGATGAGGCTTTTGTGCTAGTGGCCCCTAACTAGGCTGGTCCTTGGTAAGACTAAGCTCCTGGTATAAACCCTGTGGGCCATTGTCTCATAAGAGCTCAATGGGGACCCCCCCCTTGGGAGTCAGGTGCTAAAATCAGGAGTGTAAGTGTAAGCCTAGGATCCAAGAGAGCAAAGCTGGGTTTCCCCAGTCTGCACTCCCAGCCTTATATATTACCAGGGTCCATGCATGGACCAAGTACTAGGAGCCTACCCTAATGTGTGCTATCTATGGACACCAATAGTGTAAGTAGCTCTAGACCCTAAGTATAGATATGGGAAGTATGCATGGGGCATAAGGTAGAAGTGAGGCAGTGGCCTTGCAGATAAGGGATGGAGAAGAGTACCATATCACAAGAATATTATTGTGGGAAACTTCCCATGCTCTGAACTCTACTCCTTGGGGAATGCCAATGGCCTCTGGACTTTCCTCTAGATCTTCTATAAGGCTTTTGTGCTAGTGGCCTCAAACTAGGCAGAGGGAAAGGATGAGTCTGTAGTGAGGCCTTGTGTATAAACTAGACCAGCCAGCAGACGAGAGCTAAGGGGGACCCCACTAGGGGCAGCCCGAAGATCGAGCTAGGACTTAGTCGAAGTCACAAGAGGTCAAGACTGGAGAACCCAGCCTTGACATCTCCTGCTTATATATTGCTGGCAAGTGTGCACGGACCAGCTACAGGAGACCTACCCTAATCTATGCTATCTGTGGACACCAATAGCATTAGGAGCTCATGACTAAGTATATTAAATAGGTGAGGGAAAAGCATGGATCGGATATGAGGAGTGAGGCAGTGGCCTCGCGACTAAGGGATGGAGAGGAGAAGTCACACCATGAGGATGTGGGAGAATGGAAGGGAAGCACTTAGATCTGAATTTATGAAAGAGGCATGGCAACCTTGAGGCCAAGGAGATCTATCTAGATCTCTGCCACAGATGCAGATCCTAATCTCCGTAGAGATATCATTGGGTACTGATCTAAGATCCCATCTGAGATCCAGCCACATCACATGACCTAAACCTTTAGTGCAGGGAATACTTGTAGAAGACTACTAACCCTAGCCTAGGGCTTGCCTTGTAAGGATACTCATTCGTACAATCATGTGCAACTGATCACATGACCAGCGCATCACATGCTCTAAGGTTCCCACGATCATGTGCAACCGTCGTGTTAGGCTTGCGCCATAACAAATATGAAAGAATGGAAGAGAAGTATAAGAACTCATGGATATGAATATAGCATGGCTGCCATAAGGCTGAGGAGATCTATCTAGATCTCTGCCACAGATCTGCTGATCTCAATCTCATCTGAGATCTGCCACATTAGTGATCCAATACCATTGTGTGGGAACTCTGAATAGGGACTTAGACCTTAGCCTAGGGTTTCCTTAATAAGACTACTCATTTGCACAATCACATGCTCCTGGCACATGACCAGTCACATCACATGCTCCACAGCTCTCACAGTCACATGAGACCATCATGTTAGGTTGTCACCATAACATATAGTCCATGTTGCCAGACAAATTTTTGATCAATAAAAGTGAAAGATACTCCAGAGTCTATGATTGTATTAGTAAGATCACATGCATGTGCTTTCAAACTATTTGTTCCTCTTGTTTCTCCTAGTATCTTTACACCAATTCTTAATTTGTTTTATTCTGTGTAATTAAATATTCAAAAAAAAAACTGTCTCTAGTTCAAAGTCTGAATATAAATGATTATTAGTATTCCTTATGGAAGGAATTAAGCACCCATGAGTCAGGGCCACACTTGAATGAGTCACCTTTTTGGCATGAAAACAATCAATAGTAGCTCAAAGGCATTTAAATACAAACTTCAAAAAAGATAAACAATTATTAGGAAATACAACATCTAGTTCTTTGTACCCCCTGTTACTTTTCCCTGCCTTTCCTCATTTTCAAAAACATCTTTAAAATATGCTTATGCTTCTTTCATTAAACTCCAAGATGCTGCTGGGATCTCCTGGAAATGAGCTGCATTAGTCATATTGTAAACCAGGCTAATAGCCTCCAGCTCCACTAAGCACCAACCTTTTTTATCTGAAGGGGAAAACTCTTCAAACCTGATTGGCTGAACTTGTTGTTGTTGCTGTTGTGAGGCCTGCAGCTACCTAGAGAAAAAATGGAGAGGGGTCATTATACAAGCAGGGTTTCTAGAGGCCCTGCATTCTCTAGCCATATGACCTACTTGGCCACAATTAAAACATGTCATAGGGAAGTAAGATAATCTCACATCTTGCCAGTCAATTTCCATAGGAGCCATGACCTGACTATATACCATCTGAGGTAAAGCAAAAAAAAGGGGATTGATTCAGTTAAGGGTATGAAGGACATGGCTGGAAGCAGTTTTGAGAATTAAAATGATTTTGTTATGCTTCTAGCATATACTGACAGTCTCAACACATGATCATGAGACTTTTATGCCAAAACAAGAATAACCCTAGGTTTGGGTTTAGATTCTACTCAGAGTTTCCCCCAGGTATAAGTATTGGTCATGTAATGTGGCAGATCTCAGATGAGGTCTAGATTGATTATGATGATATCTGATCTAATGGATCTAGATTAGAATCAATCTGTGGCAGAGATCTAGATAATGATCTTCTTGGCCTTATAGCAGCCTGGCCATATTTATATCTGCCTTATGAGTATGCTTTCCTTTCATTCTCCCACATCCTCATGGTTGTGGTTTCTCTTCCTTTAGTCATGATTCACAAGGCCACTGCCTCATTCCTACCCTCTATCCCATGCTTATATATCTATAGGTTAGTGTGTACTTACTGCCATTGGTCAAGTAGTGGTAGTTACCTTTCATGTACATGGTTTGTGTGCATTGCCTGGTAATATATAAGGGATAGGGAGAGACTTGGGGCAACCTAGTCTTAACCACTTCTGTTACTAGTGCCACAAGCCTAGTTTTCTTTCAGAGTGGCTCATGCTCTATATGGGTCAAGGCTCAATTCTCTCCTTTGCCTAGTTAGGGGCTCTAGTCTCAAAAGCCCACTTGTCAATGTTGTTATCCCTGTCCACACACCAGTGTTTGGTTGTTTGTGGAAGGCACTCAGTTGGGTGCATAACACTACCTTGATATTTAAGCTACCTTGGTAAATGCTTCTAAATCTATGGAAAACTGGTGAGGGTTTTAGCTAGTGGTCCCTAACTAGGCAAATAGAGAAAGGATGAGACCACTACTCTTATATAAACCAGAAGCCAGCAGAAAAAAGTTATCCTATATAATCAACTAAGAGGTCAAGAGAGCAAGACTGGGGAAATCCCAGCTTATACCCCCTGCCTTATATATTGCCAAAGTCTGTGCACAGACCAAGTACAGGAGGCCTACCTTAAAGATCTACTATCTATGGATATCAATAGCAGTAACTCCTCAACTAATATATAAGGAATAAAAAAGGCATGAAGTAGGAATAAAAAGTGAGGCAGTGGTCTTATGGATTAAGAGATTGTAATGGAAGAAAAGCCATACTATGAGAATGTGGGAGAATGAAAGGAAAGGCACACAGATTCAGAGATATAAATATGGCATGATAGCAGCAAGGCCTAGAAGATTTATCTGAATCTCTGCCACAGATCAGATTCTCTATCTAGATCATGAGATCTGACGTTATCAGGGACTGTACCTGGATCTTATCTGAGATCTGCCACATCATGTGACTAATATCTAGTGCAGGGAAATACTCTGATATAAAGAACTTAGCCATAGCCTAGGGTTATTCTTATAAAAATACTTGTTTGTATGATTACATGCTTCTGGTCACATAACTATACAGCCATTTGCATCACATGCTCAACAGTTCCCATGGTCATGTGCCTGAGACTGTTGTGTTCACTAGCCACATAACATAAAGGTTTAAACTGGGAAAACCTCAAGTTCTCATTACTCTGTATATATATTCCCTAGAAACACAGCTTCATATACAGGATGACTAATCTACTACCTATGGCCACCAATAGCAGTAATACTTTTGATAATAAATAAGAAGACATAGGGTAAAGGGTAGAAGTAAGGCAGTGGCCTCACAGATCAAGGAATAAAGAAGAGTACCACACCATAAGAATATGGGAGAATGAAAGGGAAGCATATAGTACCAGCAGATATGAATATGGCCAAACAGTCATGAGGCCAATGAGAAACCCATCTGGATCTCTGCCACAGATTAATTCTAATCTAGATCTCATCTAAGATCTGTTATACTATGTGACCAATACTAAAACATGGGGAAACTTTAAGTAAAGAATCAAACTCAAACCAAGAATTATCCTTGTTTTGGCAAGGAAGTCTCATGATTACATGACAAGATCATCAGTGTTCTGCTGAGTGCATAATACTTACTGTGGCTCAATATGTAGTATATAGTAGAAATATGTAGCAGAGATGAAAAATGCTGGAAAAGTCTTGATGACTTTGAAAAAAGCTTTAATTCTAATTGTTAAAAACAGTCAAAAAATCACATTGCTGGAATACTCAGTAGAAGAGCTTGAATTATACACCCTAAAATGGCAATAAATTATGATGTCAAACTTTCTAATAGAGGAGCTTGAATTCTATATTCAAATATGGCAATAAACTTGAATTGCTGAAATAGTCAAAATAAACAACAGTACATGAGCCTATGCAAGAAAAGTGGATAAAGTGTCAGAAAATAAAAAACTAAACCCCTAAAAAATCATTTTCCCTTAAATTTTAAAATAATGCATATTTTCCTCTTTATTTTATTTTTTACTCCTTTGTATTTCCCTTGCACTCTTCACATAATCACATCACATGACCCTATTACCCCTTTACCTTGTCACCCATTTACCTCTTTACTATTTCACATCTTTACATTTTATCACTTTGCACTTCACTAGATCTAGGCTAATCTAGTCTATAATCTCATATTACCTGTATTTCTCATGTATTTCTAGACTTTCACTCTCTTTCTGCCATTAAGAAGCTTACTGTACACTACTGTAGGGCAGGGCACACTCTTCTGATCCATGCTCAAGATGCAATGGTATAAAAGGGATATAAGTCCAAGCTGAAGTTTTTTAGTCTTGTGTTCTTGAATCTCTAAGGTTTTCACAAGTTTCTTGACCCAAACTCCTTCCTGCCTAGTTCTTCTAGCTTCTAGTTCAAGAATTAGGCTTCAGCAGTAGTCCCAGCAGCAGCAAGAGCATATATCAAGAACATAGGTATAGTTGCTCAAGGTCTTTTAGTGTAACATTATGGTCTTGACTTGATAATAAGAGCAACAAGGAGACAAACAAGGGCAGAACACTATCTAACACCTAAAATGGGCCAGGTAAGAGAAAAAAAAATAATTGAAAATGCTTTAGACTAAAGGGATTACAAAAATAAGTTAAAAAAGGCTAATTTTACAAGTAGTCAAGTCTAAAAAGACTTGACTTACCTGGATACTTTATTATAACTACTTTATACAAACCAATACAATGTAACTATAGTAAAGTAACAAGAATAAAAGAGAAGCTAATGCTAAAGTGAAAGATAGTACAAACTATAACATTAAAAATGCCCCAAACAAGCTTTTATGTAATAGCAGATGTTATAATGTTTTTTTTTTCCATTTTTACCATCTTCTTACTTTTCCTTTTGACTCTTCACATGTCACATCACATGACCCTGTGAACCCTTACCTGTTCACACTTTTACCTCTTCACATAGTTATGGTCTAGACTATAATGTCATACCTTATGGTTAGTACATGCTTTACTTAGTCAGATGCTCCTGTTCTGCTATTGGTTAGCTAACTGAGCAGAAGTTTAGGGTAGGCCAGACTTACATGATCTGTGCGCCATTCTGTACAGTATATAAAGGCTTAGTTCAAAACTTGGGTTTTCCCAGTCTTGTGCATTTGAGCTTTACCATTTTATACAAGTTACTTGATTTTTACTCTACCTCTCACCTAGTCCTAGTTAACCTAGTCAAAGTTAACTCTAGTCATTCAGAGCACCCTCTAGAGTAGTAGTCTTTAGTTCAAGCCTTTAGTTTAATTCATTGTCCATGTGTTTTAGTAGTGTGTATGATTCTATTCAGAATTTTCTGCTGCCTCTTGTCATTGAAGATGATGCTGTCAAGCTTCTTGTAATCAATGGGTGGGAATGCCAGTCTTGTCCACTAGAGTCCAAGTTGGAGGAACTTGTGGGGAAAGGAGGAAGCACATCTGTCCCATATCATTTGTGGTGCTCACTTGATCCCAATTTTTGAGAGTAAGCAGGTACCTCCATTTGTTACCTCTTCTAATTCTCTGAATGTCTACCATGAATTTTATGTTAATCATTATGCTGATTACCATTCATTTGAACTAGCTTTATAGATTACATGTGCACATTGTCTGAATGTCAGTCATTTATTATGGCCAGTATTCATGCTCTTGAGCAATCAGCATTGTTCTCTCGGGTGAAAGTTTGGTGTCATACTCCACCAGCAAGCGAGGTGACGTTACGCAGAGGCAAGCAACTACGCAAGCCAACCCTGGTTTCACACCAGAGTCATCATGTCAAAATACCTCCCATATGTGGCCCGCTTAGTTCAAGGCTAAACGAGCTAATCCAGCCAAAATGGCCGTAATTAGCTCAAAATAGATCCTTGTACATTTCCTGATGCACACGATATACGAGCAATGTGGCATGTCGGTGCCCTGTGCCACTGCGTGCACCCTTGATGCAGTAGTAGTCGCGGCTGCGCATGCGCTTGCTAGTCCAACATATAGGATGTTGTTGAGGTGTTGGAAATGAAATACCATGTTTTTTGCACCAAGGAAGTGGTGCCTCTTCATTGACCTGTACGTCGTCAATCCTTACTTGCATCCCTATCTTTCCCATTTGACCATCGTCTCTAGGTCCACCAACGGTATGGCACTGGCTATTCCGTTCGTCTTCCTCAATCTCAACCCTCCCCAAAGACGACCAATCCGGGATCAACTAGCAGTGCTTGATTTCATTGGAATCTTTTGTCTTGTCGTCGGCATCGTCTGCCTGCTCATTCGCTCTGCCTTTAGTCAGACATCATGTGAGTATCAACACCGTGCCAGCGCACACGCCGAGGGTTCATAAACCGCCATCTCCAGGGTCCGATGCGAAGACGCTTGCTCCACTTGTCGTCGGAACTGTTTTACTTATTCTCGGTGGTGTCAATGAAGCATTCATGATGTGCTCCGCGATTATCCTTGCACGTTTGTTCAAGGTCAGTGGCCATCCTCGCTGGTTTGAAGTGTCCTCAGCGAGACACCAAGACGCGTACGACTGCCATCACTCTCGTCACGGCTCTCTTTCATGCTCTCGTCCTCCTTTCAGCATCATAGCGAGTGGCAAAAGCTCAGACACCACGCGTTTCACTTGAATTCTTCACGCCCAGCTATCTACCCTTGTTTTATCAAGGTAGGTGCTCCGTTTTACCACACGAACACGAAGACTGACGTGTGTCAGTGCTCGAATCATCGGTTACCGGTTCTCGACTCAAGTATGGACTACGGTCTACCCTGCGCTCCCATCGACGCACGTCACATCCATAAGATGCCCCCCTTTTCACTCGGCACTGCTTTCGTATATATTGTATTCTGTGAAAGGCAGGGAGGTATCATCCAATCATGTGGGTGGCATACACTGTCATGACCCTCGGGATGGGTCTCATGATCGTGCTGGATTATAAATCCATCCTGTGTGTATCTGCTGGCATGCCAACCTGATTTAGTACCGAACAAGTGATTTACCCATTGATCGCAGCTCTTGGAATAGGGTGCCTGTTGCAAACGCCGCTCATCGCTCTCCAGGCAATGATACCCCTCAGGGACATGGCCACCACCTCGAGTGGCTTCATATTCATTCGGTAGGTTCGTCATTACATCAGCCTTGGACCTATAACGGATGTGTTAATGTTGTCAGTACCATTGGAGATGCTGTCGGCGAGGCCATCATTACAAGCGTCCTGCCAAAAAAGAAACTCGAGAGGATTCCCAATTTCTCTAGTCTTGATCTTGGTACCACGGCTGCTATTCTCAACAATTGCGTGGGTATCGTCCAATGGATTGTCCTCTAGACGAGCTCATGTTCACCTGTGGGAATGAAACCAGAATATCACCTTCCGCAACGCTGTATTAGAGGCGTGGTCGCAGGTGATCGACACAATATGAATGATGTCCACCCTCTTGACTGGTTTTGCACAGACTCTGACGTTCTTCCTGCGCGAGTATTCGCTGGATCGCAGGACCGTGCGGAACGACGAACTGAAGAGTCCTGGAGATGGTAAGAAAAGTGCGGCAGAACTCCAAAACGAGCAAGGAGATATAGAAGGGTCGAGGACTTCAAATGACGACCTTGATTTGACCCCAATCAATACGATTGTCCGCCCTAAAGAACGAGCCGCAGAGGAGA
>JBBPJW010000779.1:0-21133 GCA_038088935.1 Pulveroboletus aff. viridisquamosus
CAGGCAATACAATATTTATTTAATTGAAAATTGAAGGCTGAAAATGCTGTCCAAACCCACTATACACTCTCTGATATGAAAACCCATTCCTACCATCAACCTTCCAAGCCATTTATACTTATTCTCAAGTCATACAATCCCACATTATTAAAAAATCTTGTTTAAACTTTACTATTTTTTTCACAAGTATATTATCAAGGCCTTTTCAGCCTTTTTTAATGCCCATTTCTTACTATTTAATGCAGTTTAATTAATTTTGGCCTTATTTGACTAAATAACTCACTTCTAATCCAATATAGCTGGCTCTTAGCAAGATCTAATCTTATCTGTCTGTAATATTAAAAAGAAGATATTATTTTGCTTAACTACAGCCTCTATGCCTGCTTATTTGAAATTGCAGCACATGGTGTGAAAGGAAATGGAATGGTTTTTAATATTAGAGGGTATATGGCTGACTTGAATAGTATTTTCAGCTTTTTAGTTTTTATCAAATAAATATTGTATTGCATGTTAGTGGGGGAAATGAGTAATGGATGACCACCAGTGACTTTGAGAAGGTTGGGAAGGTATTTATAATGTATCCTACTAATAGTAAAGTGATTAAGGCTGGTAGTACCAGAAATATGATGAGTAAATTGACTTAATTTCAAAAAAAAAAAAGTAATATAAATTATTTGAATAGTAAAAAGGGATTTTATAATAGTAATAGTGGAAGTAAAGTGAGATTTTGGTTTGTATGTACCATTGAAGTCTGTGTATATCACACAATCAAGAGATTGTGTAGAAACATTTCAAAATATGTTAATTTCACATATTTTTAATAGCAACAAAACTATTGCAATAAAAGCCAAGAAAAGCCAGAATGTAGGAAAACACAGAAAATACTAACCTGCACAGGGGCTAGGGCAAGGATGAGAGAATATGAATATGGCCCAGAAAGGCTTAGAGACTAAGGAAGCTGGCCAGAAGAAGCCAAGAAGACTAGTTGCACAAGTGCTCAAGTTTAAAACTTGGCACTGGCCTGGCCACTATATTACTACCCAGAAATTTCAAAGCTTTGACCATGCAATGTACCTAAAGTATTACATGTTCTAAAGTAAGCTAGTATAAAGGGAAAAAAAAAAAAACAGAAATGCTAAGTAGAAGAAGCTATAATACCACCCTTGATTAATTGCAGCATATCTCATGATCCTGTGAATTTAATCACATGACATAGCAGGATGATTTGTAGCCAAGAGTTACTACTATATTTGATTTCATCAAGGCTAAGTAAAATTCCCATGTAGAAGTGCAGTACACTTTACACACTATGTTAAGATCAAATATTGCAACAGTTTTGTTGCTCACTTTACCAGTGAAGAAGTATCAGGTACTAATTGAGAGCATGCCTAGAAGAGTCAAATTTTTTAAAGCAAAGGGGGCCTATACCAAGTCTAAATTATACCCTAATAATCAAAAGTATATAAAGTATTCCAATGAAGTCTCTGTTTTCAAATCATCATGTTTCCACAGCCACTGGGCCAAATCTCCAAGAGCTGAATAATAGCCAAGAGTAAGTACTATATTTGATCTGAATATTCCCATAGGTGTTTGCAGGGTGCTTTGTGTCCTGGATTTAGATTAGGCATTGGAATACTTTTCAAAGTCATTGTAACAGTTAGCATTGCAGGAACAATTACCTGAACAATAGACACAAGTAATAATATGGTCACAGGAGGGAAAAACATACCACTATCATTCAAGGCAGTAAAAGTAAAACTAGTATGGAATCTAATGGTGAGCATGCCAAGTTTTTTTCCTTCATTGTGCACTTTGTCGGATGAGGGGATGCCGGGCAGCACAGAATACAAACATGACCGAGTAGGAAAAGGGAGGAATGCCCGCCGTACAAGTCTAATCACGAACCGGGACCGCTCTAAAGGCAATACGAGCCGGTACGAATCCGTCAAGAGTCAGATAGCAAAGCCAGGGTGATCAGGTGGTCATACGAATAATCGGGAGCAACGAAAACAAGCCCCGGGACGCCCAACCGTACCGCTCGGACGACACCTCCATCTCAAACCATTTCATCAACGAGCGGGAGACGACAAATAACATAAAGTGATGCTCTAATGCCTGATGATGAGTTGGGGTTGCACGAAAGTGGTGACTATGATACATGGAGGGGTCATATGTATGCACGTCCAGAGTATGCATCATCGTGTGTGAAATGAAAGAAGGGGAGGAAACGGAGGATACACATGCGTGTTCCGATTCTATTCCAGTGACACCCACCCGACGCAAATGCCCACCCATGCCAAGCCAACGCCGCCCAGCGAGCACGGTCAGCCCAGAAAAAAATACCGACGAGGGGATCGCGGAGACGGACGAGGGGTTCCTCAGCTTCGAGCCGCTGCAAACGTTCATATTGACAGCGTGTCCTTCCACCGGTCGACTACAGCCTCGCCTCTGAACACCTCGCACAGCACCTCCCTTACATCCTCCACGTATACAAATCGGATCCCAGTCTTGACGCTCTCTGGGACGTTTTCCTCAATATCAGCCCGGTTGGCAGCAGGGGCCAAGATCGTCTTGATCCCTGCCCGGTGTGCCGCGAGGATCTTTTCTTTCAGTCCACCAACAGGGAGAACTTGACCCACAAGCGAGATCTCGCCAGTCATCGCTACATGGCAGTGGTATGTCAGTTACACACATGCCTGCCTGGCAATCAAACGATTTTACCCACCAATGTCAGGACTTATCTGCGTCTTCGTAAACAGCGAGACAAATGCAGACAAAATGGCCGTCCCAGCACTCGGCCCCTCCTTCCCAATGCTACCCTCAGGCATGTGCACATGAATGTCCCGATCCGTCAAGAATTGCTCGTCGGGCGACGTGGTTATCCCGAGTTCGTACGCGTGTGCTTTCACCCAGCTTAATCCAATCTGCGCACTCTCTCGAATCACCTCCCCAAGCTTTCCAGTCAGCTGAAGACCGCCTTTGCCTGGCATGCTCTAATACTGCGCGTCAGCTCAGGTGGCTGCACAAACATGGCGATGAGCATCACCGTGGCTTCGACGGGCATGACAGCACCCGACCCATTTCCAAGATAGCCAAGACCCGTACTAACGCCTGCTGGCGGGGGAGTGACGTACATCCTATCCTTGTGGTACACGGGAGGCCCGACATAATCTTTGAGGTTCTCCGGGGTGATCCTGACATGAATGTGTTCAGGAACCCTGAGTGGTTGACGCTCTTGAGTAGTCACAGTTTTCCGCTCTGACGATTCATGTGTTGAGGTTTCGGCAGAGGCTTCACTCGATTCGTTCGGTTGTGGTTCTTGAGATTCCTTGGTCCGCGATTCGGTGGTAGACACTTGGAGATTCGGCGTTGGCTCAGGGAACACGTCCTCGCCAAGGTCCAAGATCAGTTTCAGCGCCGCCTTTCGGTATATCTACGACAGATCGGAGACTGTCCCCAAGAGATTAGCATAGAGTCATACCTTGTCGATATGCTTCTTCAGATTTCGCACACCGCTCTCGCGGCAGTAATACTTGATAAGCACATCTACAGTAGTCGGGTCGAGAAGAACGTCTGCATCTTTGAGGCCAGACGCTCCCTTTGCTTGAGGACCAAGGTACTTCTCCGCAATCACGCACTTCTCCTCCAAGACGTAACCGCTGACCTCGAGAACCTCCATCCGATCAAGCAAGGGAGCAGGTATAGTATCGAGAGTATTCGCTGTACCGCACCCCGTCAGCACAACCCTCGCAGAGGAGTCCAGAGTAATTACCGGTGCAAACGAAAAGGACACGAGAAAGGTCGACGGGGACATCCATACTTGACGTACCAGGTCAACTTGCCGCCCAACATCACCGGAACGGAGAACCAGCACGTACTAGTGATCCAAAAACCCGTTGTTCTGCTCAGGATCCAACATCTCTAGTAATGCGCTCGCGGGATCCCCGTTGATTCCCCTTCCGATCTTGTCCACCTCATCGATCAACACCAGGGGATTCTCCGTGCCGACCCGCTTCAAGGCCTGGATGATCTTTCCAGGAAGTGCACCAACGTAAGTCCTCCGGTGCCCTTTAATCTCAGCAACGTCAGTTAAGCCACCGACAGAGAACCGGAAAAATTGTCTGTTTAATGCACGTGCGATGGACTTGCCGATGGAGGTTTTGCCTACACCAGGAGGACCAACCAGGCAAATGATCTTGCCTTCGACTGTCCCGCGAAGCTTACCAACAGCGAGGAACTCGAGGATACGATCCTTGACTTCCTTGAGGCCGTAATGGTCTTCGTCGAGGACCTTTTGGGCGTGCACAATGGAATAGTTCTCAGGAGAATGCTGACCCCAGGGAATCTAAAAAAGACGTAAATGCATGAACAGTACGAAAGAAAGGAAAAATAGACCTGGGTGAGCCACTCGAGGTAGTTGCGGGTCACGTTCGCCTCCGACGCCGCAGGTTCCAAACCCATAAGTTTGTTCAGCTCCTCGTCAAAGACTTTCCGGACACTCTCAGGCATCTTCAGTGCAGCAGCCCGCTCCTTGAACTTTTCGATGAGCTTGTCCTTGCCGTCTGACTCCATGCCAAGTTCCTTCTTAATGCCTTTTAGTTGTTCCATCAGGTAGTACTCGCGCTGTCTCTTTGCAATTTTGCTGTCAACGTCACGTGAGAGCTTGCTCTGCAGCTGAGCGTTGATGAGCTCTTTCTTGAGTACCAGGAGGGCTTTGCGGAGACGATCCTCCACAGTCAGACTCTCCAAGACGTCCTGAAGTTCACCAACTTCGCCACTAGACACAGCGGCTGCAAAATCTGCGAGCTTATCAGGCTCGTCAAAGACGTTCGAGGCAACCTGATTGATCGAGAAGTTGGTGATTTGATCGCGGAAGAGTGGATTGAGCTGAGCGATGTCCTTGAATACCGAGACAATTTCTGACATGAAAGCGCGGATATACTGGTCATCTTTGTTGTAGGGTTGAGTGAGGAGGTTCTCGACTTGGACAATCGAGATGGCGTGGTTGTGCAAGAACGAGGTTTGCACCGGGCCTGTCAACATACCAGATTCAGAACGCGTAATAGACACGATATCATTTTGAACTTGCCAGGAATCCTGGAAACCTCGCCTTGCGCGTGCTCGGACGATGGGGAGAGGGGCGGTGTTTCCGGTGGTGTAACAGTTTGAACATCTTCTGGTGCGACCTTGGAAACTAGTGGATGGTCCCCAGTCTTGAGCAATTCCGTTATCCTTATCCGCCTGTGAGGATACAAGACGGCCGTCAGACCCTCTTCCTTTTCTTCACCCGAACCAGAGACTGCGGAAAACACGCTCGTAATCTGTGCGAACACGCCGACGGGGTGCACTGAATTAATATCCGTGATGACGTCGCTGTCCATATTCTCGTCCTTGAGAAGGAAAGCACCAAGATAGGGTTGACCACGCTTCATCATCTCCTTGATTGCTGTGACCACCGCAGGATTGCGAACAACAACAGCCTTGTAGAAACCGGGAAAGAGAGGACGTCGGGCGATGGGGAGCGCAAGGACCTGTGGATACACTTCTGGGACAGACTGTTTGGCTATCGAGCTCGGAGTTGGCGTCCGCAGAGGTGAGGGAGGGTTGGAATCGGATGGATCATTGTTGTCCCCGCTCGAGGACGAGGGAGGTGAGCTGCCTGCGGCACCCGCGGGATCCTCATCCTGCGAGCTGTCCAAGCGCACATGCCCATCACTCGTCTTGCCCGTCGACTCAGCAGCTTTGGACTCGTCTGGTCCGGCAACGTCAGTCGGGTCGTCTGACTTCTTGTTCGGCCAGCGTGGATAGTACAGGAGAGGCGAAGACCGCGCAGACGAAAGGTTGGAAGATGTAAAGGGCCTTTGGCTGGCCAGTTGCTCTGCAACCGAGAAGACTAGTGAGACTGCGGGTCGGAATGGGATGGTGCGTATTGGAGTAGCCTGTCTAGGTGCCAACTGGCGCGCACGGCACGTGGTGCTGGTGCGAAGGCTTCGTGCGAAGGGCATTGGAAGGCAGACGACCTCCACACCCAAATGAAAGAAACTGTCGCTCCGAGTTGGAGTGGGCCACGCACAACGCAGAGCAGGTACTTGAACAAAAACGCTACCCAGAGGGATGACTCAGCAACATATTCCCATTATAACCCACACTCGAATTCCGTTCTCGATGGCCACGCCTCCTCTTCTTGACCCTCGTGAGGCCTCGAAAAATCAACTGCATGCTTTGGCTTTGCATCCCACATTCTACATCCTATTTCGTGGGTGCATTCACAGCGAGCAAAGCCTGCTAGGGCACATGACAAGTCGTGGAGAAGCGACTCTGTACGGCGTGGTAATAGTCCCAGCACACCATCAACCGTATGGCATATTTATACACGACCGTAAAGGCTGGTAAGATACCTGCATTGCTCAGTTGGACTGAGGAATGCGGACTGGGGTAACAAACATTGTGAGAGTAGCGGTGGCAAGGAGATGCTAGATGTTGGCCACACAACGCAATGCCTCGCGCACTTTGAGTCGATGACCGTCACAAATCCTCGTACCCAAGAGATTATCGATGCGGTTTGTCCGACCATCTTGGCTGGAATGGTGAGCTTCTTGTTGAGACGCTTGTGGGTCTCTTCCCTGCAGAGACCCCATTGCCAATGACCTATTCCCCTTGTGCCTCCCTTCTCGCCGGACCCAGCGGTTGAACCGAGTCTAGTAACCGACGGGATGTCCTCCGCAGCGGCTCTGAACTCTCTATCTACGACATCAGCTTGAAACCGGTGATGACAAACCACCTGGATGGCGACGGGGGCGGCGGTTGACCGAAGAGCGTGCTGATGAACCAAAGGGCACGGGGTTACCCAAAGCCAGATAAAAGATGCGCAACATGAATCAGAACGAATCACACACGCTACGATGTTCCCACTCGTCCTCTATGATATCCCCTCCAAGCTTCCCGGCAACAGGTGGTCGCCTAACCCTGCAAAACCAAGGTGCGAGGGCCTTGCGCTCCGTAGAGTTGTGTTGCTCAATGGTCGACTTAGATTCGTCTTGGGGTACAAGAACCTTCCGTTCGAGACTGTCTGGGTCGAATATTCCGACATCGCTACCAGACTCAAAGAACTTGGCGCGTCGCCCAACAGGCTGCAAGGTGGACGTGAAAAGTATACTATACCTGTTCTCAATGATCCCAACACCGGCGCCTTCATCACCGATTCCTGGGCAATTGCAGGGTACCTCGACAAGACCTACCCAGAGAAGCCCATCTTCCCCGATGGCTCCAAGGGCCTGATCAATGCCTTTGACTCCACAATGACGGCCCTGGCAGGAGATTCTCTTAGGTTTGGCTTCTTGCGCTCATCACAAATCTTGAGTGAGCGCAGTCGAGAAAGCTTTATCACTGCCAGAGAAACAGGCTCGGGAGTGAAATTTGACGAATGGTCTCCAGAGGGTCCAACACGCGATGCCCACTGGGAAATCATTGAGAGCTTTTGTAGTTCCGCCAAGAAGTGGTATGACAACACGGAGGGCAAATGGGTGATGGGAGATACCTTTTGCTATGCAGACATCCTCCTCGCGGCTCGTTTTTATTGGTTCAAAAAGGTCTATCATGATGACGAGTGGGGGAGAATTGCCTCCTTGCATGATGGATTCTGGGAGAGGTTATTGGCAGATGTGGAAAGAGAATGCAACCTGGTCTAAACACTGACGAGGCGCATCGAGCCAACCGTATCGACTGTACAACTAGGCGATACCATGGTCGTTATGTTTGAATGTCATGGCATGCAACGGTGTGTGTCGCTTACTCCTAGATTGACCAATTCATAGTGAATAGCAATGAGGTCGCCCCTTGGGACACATAGCTGCCCGTGCACAGAAATCCTAGGAAAAGCACCTGGGATCGACTAATCACAATCGGATTGTATGGCACATCAGCATCTGGCCATGACAAGCAAACAGAAGTCGTACATAGTTGGATCGGAGGAGGGCTAATGCTGCGGGTGTTGTGTGAGTAACTTGCCGGCGACCACATCACTGCAGGACGGGGTTCACATGGCCAGCAAAAGTGTCAACATTTCTTGGTATGGCCCAATCTCTTTGTGCCTGCCATCCGACACATGGTTGGACGTCGTGTGGAGAACTTTGGGCACGAATCAAGCACATCTGGCTACTTTGTAGTACGGCACGCTGGAGCTGGGCGGACCTCCACCTGCCTTTTTCTTGCTCAAATCTTGCCCTCAATTCATGTCGTCCGTCAGGCTCATTAACATACGGTATGTCGCACACGCCTTAATCATAATCGTGCAATCATTGTCCGTACCTCATTTCTCAACTTCGATGACGGCCTCAGGGAGTATGACTATCACAACAGGATAGACGCGATTCTCGGAGCCTCTCTAAATAGTGCCCTCCCAGCTTCGCGCAACAGGACCCTTTGCTTCCCGTGACGTCTGGAGCTACGCGTCATTCGGATCCTCTTTCAGACACGAACACTGGCGATGGGGATTCGGGCGATGATGGGGAGACTCCAACCACCTAGTGTCCTTTTTCTCCCTCCTCTCAAGGGTCATCAGCTTAATTATGGATCTTTGCTCATTTTCACATGGAAATGGTCGCTGATCCTCGTTCCTCTCGTCAGCATTGCATACCTTACTTTCTGCTCTGTGGTTCACCTTCCGACAGTGACAGCCAACGCTCGTGGTCTTTCAACTGGTGGAACGACACAGTTCCTGAGTAAACACTTGACTTGACTTTACAGTCGCAACCAAAGTCGACTGTGCTGGTAACCCGGTAATCTGAGAGCTAGCATTAGTACCCTCGACGTCCCCAATACTAGTCTTGCCTTGTTCCCATTGAAAGCGCTCTTGAGTGAGCCTCCGGTGAGCGCATGTTTACTCCATAACACCCATATCATTGATCGATTTTCGGCCTGAAGAAAATTTTTGTCTCCTTTGTGCTCGGAAATACGAGCGTGGCGTCGAGTTGGCTACGCTCAGTGGAATTTCTAGCCCATCTTACACCTATATCAGATCGCCCGTGGTTCTTATCCATCGACGCTGTTCAAAATACTATGTCATGGCCTTCATCGCAGCGGCATTTGTTTGGATAATTTCCATTCTGACATCCCCAGCACGTGAGTAACTTCCAGCCTTGTGGGGTCCTGGCAGGTTCCGAGGTTCCGGTAAAGAAAGAAAAAATTGGCGTGCTAGCGGAAAGGGGACGGGATAGAATTCGCAAGTGGTGGAAGGGGGTCTGAAGGTTTCAGACGCGGGGGATCGGCTCCAGATGCTGCATGTTTCTCGGGAATTAGACATGCAACCGGGAGAACTCATTGAATCATATTCCAAGAACAGATCCATTTGGGCGACTTGGACGTCTTTCCTGAGAACGAAGAAGTGGTCTTCGCACGAGAAAAAGGTCTCGTCGTTCAGGGTATCTATACCACATTAAACGCTCGGGCCTCCAAATCCACCAGCCACGCAGCGGCTCATGACTGCTTTAGAGGCATTCCTCACACTCTCAGTATTATTCCCACTGCTGCAGAACCGAGTTTTCAGTGCCCTAGACGGCCCAAGAACCGGATGAGTGGCGAGGAGCTACGTCTGTAGGGGGTTACAGACAGAAACTTGGTGCTTATATAATCGTTAACGAAGATCTTCATCTGGTCACCGCCTCTGTTCCTATTTCTAACGATCGTCGGCTAGTACGAGATGGTAGACACTCATGACCAATTTGACACTATCCTGGTCTTGGATTTCGGGTCGCAGGTGTGAAACCCATCACTATCTTTAGTGCTCACACTACTCTCGTGCTCATTGCCCATCTACAGTACAGCCATCTCATCACGAGGAGATGTCGTGAATTGAAAGTCTACGCGGAGTTGATGCCTTGCACGACGCTCCTGAAAGACATTTATTTTAAGCCTAAAGGTATGTTTTTGTCGTTCCTTCCAGACTTCCGCGACGAAGACACTGATCGGAGGATTCGCCATAGGCATCATTCTCTCTGGATCACCATACTCGGTGTACGACTCCGACGCGCCTCACGCCGATCCTGCCATCTTTGAACTTGGCGTCCCGATCCTTGGCATTTGCTATGGATTGCAGGTCCGTGACTAGCCGGAACTAGCTCGGAACCTGCACGCCTCACGTACTGTCCACGATATTTGAACAGGAGATCGCGTGGAATCTTCAAGGCCAGGTTGCCAAGTGTGATCACCGCGAGTATGGTCATGCGAGCGTTCGAATTACTCGGTTCAGCCAGGGCTCCGTCGATGCGCTCTTCGAGGGCCTAGGTGATGAGATGCAGGTGGGCCTTTTCTCGTTTATGAACGTGATGCCATCCCTTCATCAATAGAACGGGGCTCGCTTTCCAGGTCTGGATGTCCCATGGGGACCAACTCCTGGATCTCCCCAATGATTTCCATGTCATCGGTCACACTCAGACTGCTCCATTTGCCGCCATCGCGCACAACTCAAAGCCCATCTACGGTATCCAGTTTCATCCCGAGGTCACCCATAGCTTGAAAGGAAAAGAACTCTTCTCTCGCTTTGTCCTCAGTATCTGTGGATGTAGAGGAAATTGGACGATGGTAAGCCTTAAGTTTTCACATTACGAGCGGTTTGTAAACTTTGATCCGTCGTCCTTGAAGGAAGAGTTTGTTGGAAAAGAGATCCTGCGCATAAGAGATATTTGTGGACCCAAAGGACGCGTCATTGGTGCGGTCAGTGGAGGCGTTGACAGCACCGTCGCGGCCAAGCTCATGCATGAAGCGATTGGCGATCGGTACGGACCAGACACCCGTATACCGCAGTATACTGACTGACGTATCCAAACCACTAGCTTCCATGCCATCATGGTCGATAATGGCGTCCTCCGCCTCAATGAAGCCAGACAGGTCCACGAAATGCTTAACAAGGACCTCGGCGTTAATCTCACGGTTGTCGATGCGTCCGACCTCTTTCTCTCGCGCCTTGAAGGTGTAGAAGACCCGGAACAGAAGCGCAAAATCATCGGCAACACCTTTATCAACGTCTTCGAGGCGGAAGCAGCCAAGATTGAGGCTGCGGCAGAGGTGGAAGAAAAACAAGAGGGTGAGGCAAAGGGCCGAGTCGAATGGTTGCTGCAGGGTACGCTCTATCCGGATGTCATCGAGAGTATCAGCTTTAAAGGTCCGAGCGCCACGATCAAGACACACCACAATGTCGGTGGGTTACTGAAGGATATGAGGCTGAAACTCATCGAGCCTCTACGTGAGCTGTTTAAGGGTGAGCTGGTATTACCTGACAGAAGTGCGGTATACAGACCACACACCCTGTCGCTGTAGACGAAGTTCGCGCGTTGGGTCGGTTACTGTCGATCCCTGCACCGCTTGTTCAGCGTCACCCATTCCCAGGGCCTGGTCTTGCCATCCGAATCCTCGGCCCCGTCACACGCGAGCAAGTGAAGACTTTGCAACAGGCCGACAGCATCTACATCGAGGAGATTCGCAAAGCGGATCTTTACAACCAAATTAGCCAGGCATTTGCAGTTCTCCTCCCCGTCAAGGCGGTCGGAGTCATGGGTGACAAGCGAACATATGAACAAGTAAGCCACCTATCCGCTCTCCTGTCTCACTGGGGTGTCTCATACCCGTGTCCTGACATCCTAAATCGAGGTGATCGCGCTGCGTGCGGTGCAGACCGAGGATTTCATGACGGCTGACTGGTGGGTTCATTCTTTGTCTGTTGTTTCCGGTTTATGACACACACACGATATCCCACTCCCTTACTTGTCGCTTTCTGGGGCACAGGTATGTCTTTCCGACCGAGGTCTTGAAGCGGATTTCTTCCCGTATTACAAACGAAGTGAAGGGTGTGAATCGCGTCACTTATGATATCTCTTCCAAGCCACCTGCAACGGTCGAGTGGTTGTGAGGTGGCTTTGCATAGACATAGATACCCAGGAGTCGATGACAGCTGGATGCGAACTAATGGATGACACGAGTGGATGGGAATGGCACCAACCTATGACACGCCGCTGGCACACACTACTCCCACGCGATGCTTCTATTTGATTCGGTTACCACCATGCAGCGTACTGTCCTAGGTGGCAAGTACTGTCGACAGTCGACCCTTTGTAACTCGCCTGATCGTCTCTTTGGAAGGGTCGCCTTCTTTCTTTACCAACCCTGACTCCAAGGCTAGGAAATCAGCCCACAGTGCCGCTATTAGCTCAAATGAGAAGATTTTCCCCATTTTCGCCAAAAAACTTGCGTCGAGGGATATCAAAGACTTTGTTAATACCGCCCATAAACTCACTGTCTGGTTAGCTTCAGAGAAGGCATACTATCCGGTTGCTCGTCCCAAGGTGGGAGGCTACTTCACCGCCAAGCAGCTCGTCCTGATCGCCTTATAAACGTAGATTGTAGAGCTTCTCGAGGTGGGGTGTTGTCATTTCGGCCTCAAGAGGCTGGTCGTTAATGCATACCATTTCTTTCTTTTGGTCTCTAGGTTGCGCTTACGGCTTTCATTGGTACATTCGCGCACCACTCTGCCGCGATGGAAGTTGCAGAACATCTACGACAGCTTATTCAAGCAGTAGTTCCATTCGTCCACCTGTTTTTGGAGGACGACCTCCAGTGTAAATGTCTTCCACCCCGGTTTCCTTCCAACTGATCATCCCTCCACAGCGAGGTTGCAACGCGTAATTCACGATGCACAAGTATACCTTTTCAGCGTGTTAACAAGTGCTCTCCATGGTAATGCGTTGTCTCAAAGATCTGATCCCGCCAAGTAGGTCCTCCTTTGGCAATTCTCCACGACTTGTGGATTCACACAATGGCCATTTGCGCCTGTGACCACCCCACCAGCATTTCATCGCCCTCGTTCGCTTCCCCAGCTCAACCACAACCCGCCATACCACCAGTGCCTGACCTTCAAATATCAACCCAACCCTTTCCGCCGGAACCAAGTGCTGTGAAAGCAGCTCTTGACGGGTCTGTTCGTGACGGTGCACCTCGAGCACGTGATCTATCTGACATGACGTCGCTTGGCCAAGTCAAGGCAACTCCGAGTTTCTCACATGATCTCCCTGGAAGCACCTCCCCAGCAATGCCCTCCAAACCCCAGCCCAGACGTGTGCAGAGGGCCGAGCTTTCAGAAGAACTCATAGCTCGTGATCTTAACTGGTTTAAATCCAACCAAGGTACCGCCATCGTCAAGGACGAAGACATTAGCACGTCCTCGTCCAAGGTCGATGAGCCTTCGCCCGTCATAGCGTCCAACACACCCCACGTTCGCACACAGTCACCATCTTCAAGGAAGAAGACGGCTCGTATGGTGCCATCCCGCCGCTTACCCCTCCGGGTTTCCCTCGAGGCTGCGCAGGAAGCTGAACCTGGCGTATCTGCTACACCTGCAGTGAAGGTCGGGACTGTCGGAAAGGCCGAGGATGTTGGTGCTCAGATGAACGTTGATGAACAACATGGATTCCTGGCGGGAATAAGTTCCGGGGTTCATGACGTGCCGCAAGCCTCCCTGAACGAGGAGTTTCCATCTCCAGAGCTACCACCTGGTGCTACGTCACCGAATGAGTCCTCTGCTCAATTAGAAACAGATCATCTATCCTCCTCTGCTATGAGTCTATCTCCCGACAGCGAACCTCGTACATCCGCTCGTCCGCCTGCACTTCTTCCCGCAACCACGTCGGACAGGCTGGAGTTAATGGATATATCCGGTTCAGATTTGGGTTCCAGACGTGTCTCATCAGAAGTTCCTGGAGCATTAGAATCGACACCGCCACAATCACCGTTGCAGCTCCGGAGTCCAATCCTCCCACCCCTCGTGAATGACTGGGAGCCCCCTCTGAATCTAAATTTCAGGATCTCCCAAGTATCGCTCGGCCAGCTGCCGCCCCAGCAATCGGGGCTGGATACAGGCCGACGGCGGTTCGATGACATGACCGTTATCCATAGCATGCAGGGAGAGCCATTTACTCATACCCACGTGATAGATATTAACATGAGCGAAAGTAATTTATCCAAGATATCAAAGTGGGTGAACAGGAAGTTTTGCCCATCGTACGTGCAAGTTGCCCAGAGGTTCAGCGAATTTGACATGACGTTCTACGCAGTGAAGCATCCCAGGGCGTCTGTATCTCGTTAGGGTGCTACTGCCTTCCGGAATTCTTTGACAGAATCAAATCAAATAGCGGTAGATGCGACATTGAGGAGTTGACATCACGATTTTCTTGTTCTTGGCCGCGTTCGAAACGGCTGTCCCTGCACGTTAGCGACAAGGAGAGACAGTCCGTCATCACCCTTTCCCCCCCGCTCGTCGTACGTACTCCGGGTCGATTCCAGAGTGCGACGCGAACTGACGACACACTTCCTAAATGTTGTCTCAGCTGACCCCCGATCAATGTGTTGACATATCATCACAGATGAAGTTGGGAAGCAACACACTAGAGATCAGACAACAAGATGACCTGTCCGAGTATCTGATCGTCCTACACGCGCATCGTCCGACGCGGGCACAGTTGGCTGAGCTCGACGTGATGAAGACTGCTGACGAACACTGGAGGTATTTTCTGGACGCGGTGTCCGCGCGAGCCAATCCGGCGGGGAACATGTCGGGCAGTACCACTATCGGCATTGATGGTGTCTCCTGAGTCTCTTTCGTTGTTGCTATGTAGGAAAAAAGAGATGTAGTCTTTGTTTGGGTCCTGCCACAGTGTAAGCCAATGCAGGTGATCTTGAGTAGAACTTAAGCCGGACAAACTACGAATATCCATCTGGTTCATTTCGCCGTCGTGATTTCGCTGACCCTTGTTCGGGGGTGGGAACGTTGGTGGATTGGCCACGCCACGAACGCGTCGAGCACAGACACGGAAACTTTATCTTGTTCCACGATGACGACGAAAAGCGCTCGAGACTTTCTCGACAAGGAGCTATTCGTCAAGCGCAACATTGTGCGATCCTCTTTCTTCTATAGCTGAGCACGACACCTCACCTGCGGTGCTTCTCTAGGTCACCTTTAGGTCGCTCAGCCGCGAGCTCGGGATTCACGTCAACGATGCGAAGCAGTGAGTGCTCTCTCCAGTAGAGTCCAGCATGCTCGTCTTCCCCCTTTTCCCGCGCTGACACTACCCGAGAAAGCCAGTTACGATACTACTATGACGCCGTGCGCGACACGGACATGCCAGCTGTGCCTACGTATCTTGTCTCTGGAGAGATGCCCGCGTTAACGGTCGGCTCACGCTCCGGAACGCAGCAGTCCAGCTCTACCATGGGTATGGACATGGACCTCGATGAGGATCAGGAGGAGATGGACGTCATACACCAGAGTAACGTGCTACTCGTGGACGCTCGCGTGCTTGACGGTACATATCCATATCTCCTCTTCATGCCCGTGATGCATCCTGAATCATGTATTTTAGAGACCATGTCACAGTTTTCCCGCATATATTCAGTGCACATATACAGCTTATCTCCGTCGCGATTAATGGTACGCACATGTTTGCAGTTATCAAATGCCGTTCCTTGGATTTGTGTTGACCATGCAGCTCTGTTTAGGATGCGGGGCTTGTCTGTGCTCCAAGTTTCAAAGTTCACGAGGCGGACGTCAAGGGTGGACTAGCGTCTTTCTCCGTATCTGGGAAGATCACAGGGCCTCATGTAAAGGTCGGTTGGCATGTCTGGACTCTTGGTATATTCTTTCTCTCATTGTCGCCTTTGTAGCTTAAAGCTGGTTTTGTTCGTCAGAATGTGGCGTCTTCGTCCAAAACAACCTTGGATGGACGCGACAAAGGGCCACCGAGAGTTGTGGCTCCTACAGGTGCAGAACAACAGTCGATAAAAAACCAAGCCCCCTCTTCGGAAACGAAAGAGCATGCTTCCACGACAACGCTACTGCCTAAAGTTGAAACGAAAGACAGACTAAAGCCTTCAGGAAAACTGGACTGGAGCAAGGCAAAGATCAAAGAAAAGGAGCCAGTCGTGGAGAAGATAAAGGAAGAAGAGAAGCGAGAGCTCGAGTCCACCGTTACTATTAAGCAATTTTTGGCGGGCAAGAAAAACAAATCGGAATCGACGGAGACACCGGTGAAGGAACTCGAGTCTAGCATTGTCGCCAGTGGTAACGTCCTCAAAGTAAGTCTTGTACTCTCGTCTGCCAGTGATCCAACTAAGCCATATCCAGCGGGGGATAAAGAGAAAGTCCTCCCTAGAGACCGAGTCTGAGCTATCCCTAGCGAAGGCCAAACCCAATACTTCCGCTGGGTCATCTGTCAAGAAAGGGGTGGTATACTCTGACGAGGACGACGATGGTGACATTCGCATGCTAGGTCTGCGACGCCCAAAAAGAAAGAGCTCTGCAATGACATCAGACTCTGAGATGAGCCTGCGAGCCATGATGGATATCGACGATGGTGGGTTTCCATCACTTGATATTGCCGAGCTGTAGTTGATCTAGCGTGTAGAACAAGTCGACCGCGTGTCTACTGCTAGTAAGGTCTATCCTAAACGCGAGGAGGAGGAAGAGTCGGAAGAAGAGAGCGAACCCGATAAAGAAGTAATAGTACCACCTGCAACCAGCGAGGACGAGGAATCTGATCATGTACCGGTGGCACCGAAGAAGAGGAGACCGCGCAAAGTCGCTCCTATGGGCCGCAATGGACTGAGGAAGCGGCGCGTTGTCAAGAGTCGAACGACGACGGACGCCAAGGGGTATATACGTACGTCGCACTGTGAAGCCTCGTCAAGTTGTCGTTTGACACTGCATTACAGAGACTGAAGACTATTCGTCGTACGAGTCTGTTGAGGAGGAGGTAGTTGCAAAGCCCAAAGGGAAGCGACAAGAAGCGAAAGAAGACTCGAAGCCCAAGGTCGAGGAGACGGAAGTGAAAGTAGAGGCGAAGGAAGAGGGTGCCAAGAAGCCTAAAGCGAAATCCACTCCAAAGTCCAGAGGAGGGGCTTCCAAGCGTGGAGGGCTGTTGAATTTCTTTGGTCCGGAGAGAGGAAAGAAGTGAATGCGATGTCGCGTTTCTTTTCTTATGTTTGCTGATGAGTAGGACTTCAGGAGTCGAGTTACAATGGTCGAGTACCTCACTAACTGTTACTATGCTGTCGGTTCAGTGGTCTAATGGTTATGATTTCTGTCTCACACACAGAAGGTTCCCAGTTCGATCCTGGGCTGAGCCATGTTTTTAATTTTAATTTTATTCTATTTGTCGATATCCTGTGAACTTGTCTGTTTGACCTTCGACACCTGTTCTTGAGTTTAGATGGAGGTAGCTTCTAGTCAAATTATGCTGTAGTTTTTCGGGTTCGTCTTCGAGCGCAGTGGCAGGTGGACCGAGTTGAGAGTGTAGCTGTGGTAACAATTGTGTTTGAGTGTTTGAGTGCGTGTGTTGTGTCGAGAGAAGGGCGCTCAACACGGAAGACGAGAAGGAGGAGATTGATGAGCCAACGTCCGCGTCTCCATTCTGCGGTTGCAACCAAACGCGTTGCGGTTTGTCACGTGATTGCTGATATATTGTCATCTGATGCGGAGTGAACTCGAAAGAACCGACTACGTCCTTGATGCTTGAACTCTCATCTCAAGGAGTAAACCTATTGTTCAGAGCACGGGGACTTATTACTCCATTGTCATCCGGAAAAATTTACTGTTCCTGCTACTCCATTAGCCCACCTCACGGGTCAATGGAAGAACGTGTTCATGCGCGTGGTCAACCTCTAGCAACGTCGTGATTTGAGTGTTGGAGAATGATGGTAGGGTTATCCAGCCAAACACTACCTCGTTCAAATTCGGCCTCGGTGTTACCCGTGTCGCCGTTCACCTATATTGGCTTTGCTTTTGCCTCTTCTTGGACTGCGTCTCTACGACCGCTGGTCCCCTAGCTCAGACGTCGGTCAGTGGCCTTCTCTATGGTAAGTGCAGGTTGTCATGGCACTCTGCCTGCGGTTGCATTTGCACTAACTTGGGTAGTCGCCCCTTGATTTTAACGATAAGCTACCTAGCGTTACATATTACACCGACATACCTCTAGCAGACTGCAACCTGAATCCTGGGCAGTAAGGTAGGTAGCAAGGCGACGTCGGACGTCGTCTCCACATACGCCTCAGCTGTGTTTTAGCACATCCTCATGACAATCGCGCAATGTTCGCGTCCCTACGCGTTCGGTAACGTCTGCAGATGCATGTGTGCCGCGTTGCTGTTGGACTGTTCTGACTACGTCGTGGCCCCAAAACTAAATTGGATCGCCGAGCATGGTCGCTTGAATGTATCCTTCTACAACGCCCTTCCCGTGATCACTTGGAGAATTAGCAATTGCGGTGATATGCACTGCTCGAGCGTGTCGCGCTCAGCCTCTTCCAGCGCCATCAGCCGCAGATGCAACAAGACGCGCATCATGATCAGGAAATATACACGTATGAACGCCACCGACGTGGGACTGCCAATTCCAACTGACGCCAAAAGGCAATGCCGGAGACTGTGTACGGGAACACGGACTCGATGACGGTCGTGACAGCAGTGAAATACGAGATTGCATATTCACGCCCGAGATGTTCCTGGACCGTCCTGGCGTGCCGGAAGACACGGTAACATATCATGGACGTCAAGGTCGCATTCAGGAACATCAAGACGGTGTACAAGAGAATCAGTTGTATATGGTTTGAGGCAAAAAAAAAGGAGAGAGAAAGGGAAAAGGGAAGCTATGACTCTGTCTGAATCAAATTTTGTGCCAGATGTATTGAATATCCGTGCTGTGGCTCCGGGAACTATACGGGATGCACCAGCACTTCAGCACCCTGTTGAAGGTTATAGCAAACTATAAGTTTAGGAAATTAGCCTATACATGTGGTGAGCGTGAAGTATCTACTATGAGTAACAAGTGTGGGCTCACTGTTAACTTTGAGGGATAATTGGATCAGCACGCGACTGTCAAGAGCTGTCAAGAGCAAGAAGACTATGTACAGGTAAGTACAAGTAAGAAGTATAGGAAATGAAAGCGCTCACCTCAGTCGTGTGCAAGACAACGGACTGAGGTGTTCCGGACTATGGAGGTACATCATATATACTGATATAGGTGTATCCTATGATCAATGTGATGACAGCATTCGTAAAACTGCCAGACTGAAACATAAGGTAACACAAGGCAAAGTACATACGCGAGATGGTAACAGGGGAAACGGATGGGACTGCGATGCATCCCAAGCGTGTGATGCTGCAGCCCGCATGCATATCTGCCAGGTACGGCACATATCATGTTCCTGGCTGCGCGCGTGCTTGATAATCCAACACTCACCTCCAGTCAACGGTAATGGACTGGAGGAAGCGGGAAGGAGCGGTCGTGGGTCGTGCTAATGTAGCGGTAGTCCAAAAAAGGAAATATAACGAGAGTAAGTAACGACGATCCCATCCAACCACGAACATCGGTCGACCCTGCAAGTACGCTCAAACACGTTCGTAAGAGGTAATTAGAGTTGAAACGTACCCCAGGGCAGAAGAGGACAATGAACTCCAGTACAGCACAATAGCGTCGTTGACAACTCGTGTACGAGGGTACCAATTCGGACCTGAAAAGGCCCATTGTCGCAGCGAAATCGAAAAAAAAGCGACATCAGGAGACAAAAGGAACGGACCGAGAGCGGATTACAAGCACCATTCAAGTTGCCATGGCGTGCTAAAAGTAGCCTTCTTTGGGTATTCCTCGTTCGAATCCGCTATGCTAGACAAGCGTCCATCTCACCCGTATCTCACGACCAAAGTGCTGCAATATCGAATGAACGATACAGCCTAAAGGATGCCCACATGAGAGGTAAAGTTGGTCATGCGCACAAGACAACGAGTCTATCCGTTCCCTGAAATGCAGGTTTCAGTCTGACCGCCTACCGGTCCAACAAAGATGTCCGCAATCAGACTTGCCAGTAGAGGTGTAAACCGTTTTGGAATAAAATCTGGCAAGTGACCGCTTCATGCCTGCATCTTCATCGGCTTTTTTTCATCCTCACCCAAGTTCCTGCAACATTCGGGTCGTGCGCTTGTTCGCCGGTTGCCGTGCTGGTCTCACCCTCGCGGTCGCAAACAGCTCTATACTCTGGATCTCGTAAACGGTGATCACACACACGACATCGCAGCACCCCCCATCTAGCATACAACTCCACAACCGGATCCCCCAACGGTAGGCCCGTCGCGTCCCCATACGACTGCTTGTTGAGCTCCTCGGAGCTCCTCCTGAGTTCCGATAAGATAAACGGACAGATCTGAGAATCTGGACGGGACGGGAGGGACAGGACGTAGCGACTTGTCAGTGGCGCGTTGGTTCAAGACATCCTGGCTGGGAACATGAAAACCCCAAGCATGGTCTGCCATAACTGCCGGGTAGCTTGTCAGTCCGGCTCCCGCAGAGACTAGTTAGGGCCGTCGAACAATGCATGTCACTGGCCGCAGGGTGAGGCAAGATATTGAAACACTGTTCCATACGGAACCCCGGAAGCGTGGAAGGGATTGGACGTGTTGGATGTTTTCGACATGATGGGAGATGAGAGAGACTGCAGAAGGGCAAAGAACCACTTATCAAGCTCGGTCTGCTGCGCTTCAGATGACGTCATTCGCACCACCCGAGTACGAGTCCCGCGTACGTTTATGCCTATCATGTTGAACGCTCAAAAGTAATCGGTAGGGGCATCTTTACACGATAAATTCCAAGTAAAACAACACTTGATGTTATGGCTAAATTCCAAAGCAGGAAAGGCTCGGATACGCAGACGCAGACGAAACAATGGCCGACATAGGTAAATAAGTCGATGGATTCACTTTGACAGCATCATCTGTTTCGAGAAGCTGAGCAGAGTCACTAGGACAACATTGGACGCCATGTCTATCTCACCTTGATGAATTCTAAATGCCATATCAACAGATACCCAGGAAGGAGTGACAAGACGGTAGACTCACCTTCGTAGTCGATCTGACCATTGCCATCCACGTCTGCCTCGTGAATCATTTCCTCCACCTCGGTCTCGGTCAGTTTTTCGCCTGCAACTAGCGTTGAGCACGCAACCGAAGATCATCCCCGTGCAGAAACGTCCTCACCCAAGTTCGTCATCACGAGGCGCAATTCGGCTGGGCTGATGAAGCCGTTGCCATCCTTGTCGAAAATCTTGA
>JBBPJW010000780.1:0-21129 GCA_038088935.1 Pulveroboletus aff. viridisquamosus
CCCACACTCCCGACAATCCCCCCTTCTTCCACGACGCCCTCCACGACGCCCTCCACCCCCAGCAGCCCCTTTCTCCCCACCCCATACACCTCCTCCCCGATGCCACTTCCCCCCCCACCCATCCCCCCCACGACTTTCACGACGACAAAAGCTCCCCCCTCTCCCCCGCCCCCGACTCCGGCTCCCCTCCACCCCCGCTCCAACAGAACACCGCCCCTCTCCCACAAACACTCCCCGCCCCGGACAAACAGGAGCCCGACCTCACCGTCGAGGGCACCCTCACCCCCCTCACCGAGCTTTCCCCCGCCCCCGACCTCGACGATGCCCCCGATGACACCAAGGATGCCCCCGACGACGCCAAGGATCCCTCCCACCCGATCCCGTCCTCCACTCACGACGACCTCGCTCGCGACAGACGAGTCCAGCCCTCCGTCCTCGTCAACGGATCCTCTTCCCCTCCCGCCTCTAGCGTCAGCTCGCCCTCCAGACAGCTTGCCAATATGGATCCCCTTTCTCGCCTCAACGGCGGGCCCCCTGCCGCAGGTTCCTCTCACTCGAGAACGTCCTCGGGTGAATTTCTCGTCCCACCACTCCCCTCCGGCGTCTCTGCCCCCATTACCGGTCATTCCCCCAGCGACTCAAAGGTCGTCCGAATTCTCGAGATAAATGCCGAGCTCTTCAAGTATACCTTCTCTCTTCGTTCTCCTCCCATCCACTGACCTTATCCCCCCTTTCAGAGTCTGCTTGGAGTTTCAGCTCCGTGGAATCCCGGTATCTGACTCTCGCTTCCAACAGTTTGTCACTCTTGTTTGATCGCCCCGTCTCACTCCTCACCTCTATCTAGGTATGCGGTACGACTTCAGGTAAACCTGACATGGCTGGCTGCTGCTGCTGATCAACGGCACAACGTACGCCATTTCATCTACTTCAATCCACTCATCCCGTTTTGAACACGTCACGTTAGAACCCCAACATCACACTCCCGATCATGGAACCGCCCATGGCAGTCGAGTTTGTCGCCATGGACCGAATACAACATCTCTACGCCGACATATCCACGATATTTGCCAAGGACGTTGCGCGGAGGCAACTTCTCAACGCCACAAATCAAGGCCTTCCGTCCGCTCCTTCTGCAGCCCTTAACGGGGCGTTAAAGCGTGCGCGACCAGACGACCTTTCCGACCTCGCCAGCAAGCGCCGCGACGTAGGCGAAAGTAAACCGTCGGTAGCACAGGTACTCCCTCCTGTCATATCGTTATCCAGCAACACTGTCTCGCATCCGAACCCTCCGAGCACTTTCTCCCTTCCGAGCCAATCCAACGTCGCCATGTCCACCGCACCAGCCACGCCGCAGAGTCCCCGCGTATCCAGTCCCGCAATGCCTCCGCCGCCCGTGACCCCATCGCTTCCGTTTGGCGCAACAGAAGCCTCGATCGCTGCAAGTACGCGCGCACGCGCCAGAGAGCTTCAGATTCAGCAGGCTCGGGAGCAACAATTACGTCAGGCTGCACAGATGCAGCAGATGCAGGCCAGTCGGCACATGTCACCGCCCTCGACGTCCCAACAAGCCCCACAGGCGATCACCGGTGGACAATCTAATACAACATTTGGAACGCAGGCACAGCCACTGAGCACCTCGATATTGCAGAATCATAACCACCCGTTCATGCAGTACATGATTCAACAGATACCTCAGTTCACGTCGCTTCCTCCACAACAACAGATGCAGAAGCTTCAGATGGTTCAGGTATGCAGTGCCTCAGCAACGCTCTTGTCACTCGTCTGATTCAATTCTTAGACTGCCTTTGCCCAGCGGCAGCAACAACTCCAAAATCCTCAGGTGGCCGCCCCACAACGCAATCCCCAGATGGCTGGCATGGCATCAAATACGTCCATGTCCACGATGTCCAACGGAGCGTTGAATGCCGGTGGTGGTCCAAGCCCGGTCTCTCCCCTCGCTCAACAATCGCCCGTCATGTCGCAACAACAACAGGTGACCAACCCACCCGCTCAAAACGGCATGTTATCATTTGGTCAGGGCCACAGCAATCCGGGCATGGACCCGCGCATGGCAGGCTCGAATTTCTCTTCACAGATGCCAGGAGGAATGCCGAACAATATGAATGTGAACCAGCAGAGACAGCTCATGTTCATGCAGCAAATGCGAAACATGAATGGAAACATGAATGCTGTTCCGAACATGATGAACTCGCAGCAGCATGCGTATGCAATGGCCCAACGCATGGCTCAAGCGGGGCCATCGCAACCAGGCGTCGGTGTAGGTGGATCCCCCATGTCGGCGTCGGCAGGGGATCAATTCCCCGCTCTGCGCTCCAATTCGACAATCCCTGGCATTGCGCGCAGTGCACGCTCTCCTTCCGATGGTGCTCATTCACCAATGACGCCCCGGGCACCGTCGAGGCTTTCTCAACAATCCCAGTTACCGCACAGCGACTATTCACAAGCGATGATGCAGCATTCGCATGCCACTATGGCCCAAAATCCCGGGACATCGTTTAGTCCCCAGATTCAAAGTACCAACTGGCCGCAGAGTGGTCAGCAGCCGATGCAGCAACAGCTGGGAATGGTTGCCGGGCAGATGAACGGGTATCCGATGAACTCGCCAAACAGCGCTGGTGTCGGTGGTGGATTCTTTGGGTCGACGCCACCACCTTCGAACTCAAACTGGCAGCAACACCAGCAAGGCATGTCGGGAAGCTATCCGTATGGACAGACGATGGGCCAACACGTGCCATCGGACCAGAGTCGCCTATCACACATGGCTGGCATGCCCATACCTCAAAACATGGGTCCCGTGGCAGACGGCTCGGGTCCCCCTGGGGAGTACGACATATTTAACTACAACGGCTCATGATGTCAGTTCAATTTTCTGTTTCTGCGGATGGTTGTCGCTGTTTCTGGTTCGATCCTAATGATCATTGTCGCCTCGAGGGGTTATCTTATACGGTTTCGTTTGCATCTCTCTCTCGCTCCGTGATGACGGCAGGTAGGGCCATCCTGACTGGCGCATCCGACGACGATGTGCCCTGGGTTGAATGCTCATGTTGTTTTCTCTCTTTTTCTTTCTGTCATACTATACGCTGAGCCCACTTTGATGGTATATCGTTTTCGCTTTACGCAACTAGTCTGTTACGAAGTAGGTTTGTCTGTATGCTGTAGAAAGAGCACTATTGAAGTTGATCGATATCCATCCGACCCGCCTGATCTCTCTCACTCGTATCCCCCGCGTACCTGTCGCAATGGTCTTTACGAAGCTCTCTGTGCAAGAAAAGGATGCATTTTTCGGACTCCTCGACGAGTGAGTGCCCGCTGAACGACACGCCGACCATGGCATATCAACGCATCCTCACAGATACTTTCGATCTCGACCCGAGCTGTTCTCACAGAACGGGAATGCTCAGGGGTCGAGCGGGCTTGCCGGAACGGCAACATCGACGGCCGCTGCTGCGTCGGTCGTCCAACGCGCGCTGACAGCAGCTGGGAGCACGACGGGCTCTGCGAGCGGAGCGTCGATCAAGTCGAATAACCCATACGCAGCGAACATGGTACGTCGTGGCCTAGCCGTCGTCTCATCCGTTCACCTCGCGCGCGCGTGCACCAGCCCAACAGTCCCGATCTGTCGCATGCCATGACGGTCGGCCGTGTCGCTGCTGCCTCGCTTGCGTTCTCCGGTGGACCCCAGCCGCCATCTCAACCTCATGTCCAGCCGGGGCCCGACACAAGCGCCCGTGCGTCCCTCGAACGCGCCGTCTCCTCCAGCTCCGAGATAGACAAGCTCACGCGGAAAAAGGCGAGTCCCCCTTCCCCTCCAACCCTCGGCTCGGGTCTGCCCTCGAACGTGTGTGTCTCTGACCACAACAGGCGAGCGCGTTTTCCGCGTTCAGTAAGAAACCGGAGGCGGTGGGGGTGACGATACCCTCTGCGTTCGCCGCTCCGAAGAACGCGTACGGTCCACCGCCGGTGCGGCGTGTCACCTCGGAGGCGACCACGGGCACCAGTAGTGTCAGTGGCGATAGTGGTGGTGGTGCGATGCGAATACACGCGCAGCGGACCGAGTCCGTCGGGTCCGAGGTTGCGCGGGGGGAATGGGCAGAGGTGTTGTATGATTATAGCAGCGAGGTACGTCGAAAGAAAAAAAAGGGGGGAGTCGGGGTGACGCTTTTTTTTTTTTTTTTTTTTCGCTCTTTTACAGGATCCGGGCGATTTGGCGATTGAGGCTAGCATGAGGGTGCTTGTCACTGACAAGTCGTCAGACGATTGGTCAGGCATTTTATCCCTGTCTCTTTCGCTCGCAGTGAGCAGTCGTGGCTGATTCGGACGTTCACAGGTGGACAGGCCAGGTAGAGGGTCGAGGACGGCAGGGTCTTTTCCCTGCATCATATGTGAAGCTTCTGTGACGCCTGGGTCATAGTTTTCAATGATCGACAAATCATTCACGCCACCACTTGGGAAAGACACGCCTCAATGGACATTGTGTTCATACATTCGTGCATTACAGATATCATCGCTGAGTCGATCAAAACGACAAGGGTATGATACACAGAACGAGAGTGGGAGATAGATCATGTATGCAAGTACGGCTACAGCGGCTTGGGTGTCCACAGGAAGTGCACCAGTCCGTCAGGTATGGAACTACAGAGGCGGCCCACCAAATGGGTTGAGTGAACGAGTGTCCGTGAGCACATCGGATGTCCAGGGTTAGAGTGGAGGTGAAAGATCGTCCAATGTAAGGAGAGCGACACATCTTTTCATAGAGGCAAGATTTTGATACATGATCGTCCCCGCGCCGCTCACCCGGGGAACAGATCAAACGTCAAGGACGTGTGGATTGACCGCCGCTCGGAATATGGAAGACCGTGAGTGAACTAACCTTCGGAAAGTGCTCCCGTGGCCTTGGGGATGGTGCTCGGGTGGTTCGACAATGGTCACCGCAGGAGGCGCAGCGCATGCTTTGATGACTGGAATATCCCTGTCGTGTGTCTTCGTTGCTGCGTTCCACATACGACTGAGGAAACCAGGGGTACTGAAGCTTTCTTTGATCCGAGGCGAGTCCACAGGAGTACTGATGCCCTTGGTCTGCAAACCAACCGACGTTCCGTACACGTACGAGCTCACACGCGGCTTCCCGCCGTGACGATGCACAACTCTGATAGAGCACGCCTCGGGTAGAGCGGGACTACAATTTTCTTGGCTCGTCGGGGAGGAGTGCCCCATCGCCTTGACGGTCGTCGCAGAGTGGATGGATGACGTATCGGACACTTTCCTGCCCTCGCGGCGAATCTGAGACGGAAGTGAGCAAAGCACAGATCGTTTTTTGGGTGGTAACTTTGCTTCGTCGTGTTCATCCTCTGGGCTAGTGATCGAACCGGTCGACGAATCCGTGTCCTCCATCAAGGAGTCCATCTCAGAATCAGTTGCGCCCAACGTGTCGGAGCTATGGCTACTTGACAACGGAGATGATGGCATAGGTGGTGGAGGGTGACGATTCGTGGCATTGTGCAGTACGCTCAAACGACCATTAGACATTCGTTTTGCAAGACCACGGACTGTCGACACGATGGAGGAACTCGTGACTTGTGGACGAAGAACGGCATCACATGGAGGAGTCAAAAGTTGCTGCGCCTGAGCTCTCGCTTTCCCAGCCTTGGCAACCTTTTCGACGGCGGCGACCCTCGTTTCTTGAGGACCGGCAAGTTCGTTGTGCTTGTTGGCGAAGAAGGGTGTAAGGTGCTTGACGGCCTCGTCTTCGTCGAAGCGAAGATCGTAGTCGAGCAGGAAGAGAAGTTGCTTTTCCATGAGGTTTACCTCGGCAAGATCGAAAAGCGAGGAGTAAGCAGACCAGTGCTTGTTTTTTGGGGATGAGTCGTTGAGATACTTTGCAGCAACGATGAGAGTGGCCAAGAAGACACGATGTCGCGTACAAGGCATGCCTATAAAAGTGGGGTCAGGGTAAGCGGATGATGGCAACGTGGACTGACCCTTGGCCATCGCGGGCAGCTTTAAACGAAGACGGTGGAGGTAGATAAGGGTAGTAAGCAAGGTGGGTACCTGCACATTCGATTTTAGGATGAGCTGAACGATAAAAGATTCTAAAGTAGGGAGGCGGAAAGGAGTTGGAGGCACGTCGTGAGCGCGTCTGTCCGAAGGCAGGGGCACGGGCTTGACAGGGGTGGGTGGCGGGGCAGTCAAGTGCGGGGTCTCTGAACCCGCGGCGGGCTGTTCTTCAACCATGATGACCTGCGCTGCCTGGAGAGCAATATAATGGACCATTTCCATCGAGACGCGCTTGCTCATCAGGTCAACGAAATCAGGGTTGTGGAGGGAGGCGGGGAGAAGGGAGGCGGGGTGACGACGGTCGGCGGACATTTGGTTTAAAGGGAGTGACTTGATAGAGATTGTCGCGGTCTGCCCTGAGAAGGGCGGTCTACTGTGAAATGAAGCAAAGGAGAGTTGGGACGGTTTCTGATTGCGGCTCTGCCGATTTAAATGGGCGGGCGCGAGCGGGACAAACAACAACACAGCCCGACGCGTCGAAGTCACGGGATCCGAAAATCAGACACTCCGCCAGCGACGACGGACTCGACGACGAGCAAGCAAGCGTGAGGTTGTCCCCATCCTCCCCTCCTTTATACGCCCTCTCTTGTTTCGAGTCGGACCGCAGCCTATTTAAATGGTGACCAGTTGAGTGCAGACCAACACCCGTCGTCCCAAATGCTGTCCGTGTCCGACTGGATCACCACCCTCACCTTGGTGTTTGGCGGCTGCTGCAGGTACGCCATCGGTACGACTGTGCCCTCTGCCATCGACTGAGCAGTTTGCAGCAATGCAATCACAACAGAGCGACTTACCTCCGCGAGCCCTCATTCAGGCATCCTCATCACTTTCTTCCAGTTCCTCGTCGTCTCCCTGTATGCGCTCCCCAGCCAGCTCACATTCTCTGTCCCCCTCCAGACTGCCCACACTGACACGCGCTTAAAACATGAAAATCAAGGTCATGAGAAAACCCTCACGACCGCTGCTCAAACGACGTGGCTTCCTCGGTTAAAAAAACGTAGAGTACCTCTTTTGCCCTACCTTGTACAGGTAGCACTCTTCTTTGTGCTCTCTGTCCTCAATAATGCTGCATTTGCGTATGACATACCGATGACAGTGCACATCATTTTTCGCAGTGGCGGCATGGTCATCAACATGCTTCTCGGTTGGTTCCTCGTGAACAAACGGTACGTCCCCCCGACTCTGCCCCCGTTCTGTAGCAACTCACCAATTGTGTTACCTAGATATACCCCTAAACAGATCGTTTCTCTATTCACAGTCACGTTCGGCATCATCTTCTCCACCCTCTCTGCCTCTAGGTCCGGACCTAACCTCTCGAATGCACAGTTAACCGGTGCCACCGTCTCCCTCTACGCTCAAGGGGTGGCCATCCTCAGCCTTGCGCTGCTCCTCTCCGGATTCCTCGGACTCTCGCAAGACTACGTCTTTGCGCAATACATCAGGCCTTACGAGGCACAAACTACATCCGACCCCGTCGCACAGCCATCCTGGCAGGAAAACATGTTCTACATTCACGCTCTCCCCCTCCCCCTCTTCTATTTCTCCCGTGAAAGCATTGCGACCGAATTCACACGGTTGAGCGCCAGTCCGAACGTCTCTTTTAGGCTCGTCCTGCCAATGGACACCTACCCCACAATGACATTGGGTAGTGCTGCGCCCATGGTACCTAGCATGTTCCTGTATCTTTTTGTGAACACGGTGACACAGGTGTTGTGTGTCATCGGCGTCAATAGGCTCACGGGCCGTGTTTCGTCGTTGACGGTGACACTCATATTGACGGTACGCAAGGCTGTATCGCTACTTCTCAGTGTTGCTGTTTATGGCGGCCAAGCAAACCCCATGATGTGGATTGGAGCTGCACTAGTGTTCGCTGGCACGATTGGGTATTCGACCGGAGCCCGGCCAAAGGTGAAGGACAAGAAGGACTGACATTGATGTGACTCGTAGAGGTTCTGAGTATCCTCTTATTTTGGGTCGTGCAAATGGATGATACTCATGATAGACATAATGTTATCAACGACAATATTAAAGGACGATATGTACAGGACAATCACCATACAATGGATTAGTAGACATGGCTCAGGCCTCTTGGCCTGTCGCAATATCCCACGTCTTTTTGATCAACTCGGCTGCAGGATCTATGGAATCTTGAATCTTCGCAAATCCGACAGTGCTGAGCGTTGTCGCATAGTTGCGGAGGTAGGGCGCATACTGGGGGAGAGATCTAGAGTAAGCTTGAACGTTGCAAGCAGTGAAGAAAGGGACGAACCGTTCTGCAAAAGTGTCTGTACCATCCCCAAGTCTCCCACGTCTTCCACTCGTCGTTGGACCATGTCGAACGCTGTTCCCAAGCTTCGTCTCCGATCACGCTGTGGCCATATGAGTTTTGATAGGCATCACCGGCCAAGGGTGCGAGACACGATACGAAACCCTCAATTGTCCGCGCAAGTGCGCCTTTTTGCTCGCGAGTGAGACTCGTAAATGCTTTCAGAGCCGTGGTGAGCTGCGGAGTCTCCGCCGAGTCATCTACGCGAGAAAGGGTAGGTAAAAATATGTTCTGCATAGGTGAAATCATACCCTGTTTGATTGGTTTCACCTCCCCATCCACCTCCACCTCCATACTTGCCACATCCGCGCCACCACTCGCTTTGGCACGTGCAATACTATCATCCTGCTCCTTTCTCAACGCTGCCACCTTCCTCCTCGCAATCATCACCCTTCCGTTGGCCTTGTCCAAAGCACCCTTGATGAGATCCCATTCAAATGTACCAACAGACATTAGGTTTGTTCCTGCGCCATCCTCGCTGCTATCGCTCGTCGAATTTTGAAACGTCCACGTGATAACGTCGGTGGGATCGACAATCTGGTACTGCATCAACTTATCAAATACAATTGCAACCATTTGGCGATTCCTCCTCCAAAAGGTGAAGACAGCATTGAGAATGTCCGTTTTGGCCTCCATGACATCAGCACCGCCATGTGCAGGACTCGGATTTGTTAGACCACGAAGAAGGGGAAGGTATCGCTCAATAGCGTTGAGGAGGTGGGAGAAGGATCGAGAACCGATTGACAGCAAACACTGGACGGCTATGGCACGTGCCAGGGTGTCGATGGATCCATATGGATGTGGAGCTGAAGCGGTCAACTCGAGGGATTCCCTGAGGCTGTCAAGATGGGATATGACTTCCTCAGCGCGGGAACGACCGCGGAGGAGGCTGAGGATAGACTGCGTGGCGTCAGAATAGGGATTCGCTGTCGATCGCAGGTGAAGGAAAGTAACGATTAGAGTAACTTGGATGAACTCACAAGGATCCTCATATTCAAAGCTGGGCCCCGGGGGTTGAGCGGCGATCACGTTCGGATCAGTCTGCATGGGCTCGGGAAGAGTTTTAAGAATACGATCGTGATACGACAATCGTACTTCGAGCTCAATTGCTCGGCGAACAAAGGATCGCTTCGGATGCTGCTCCACGAAGGTAAGGTCGGGTACCCTGTTTAGCAAACCCAAGTTTCATTAGTATAATCAACGACCACAAGGTGAGAGTGACGACCATTCTTTCCACACCCACTGGAACCCGAAGTTACTCATATGTACGGCGAACCACTCGACGAAACGATGAGAAACTTCAGGGTCAAGTCCATCGCCAAGTGCAGTGTACAACCTTCGGATGGACTTGCCAACTGCTGGACCAACAGTAGACGGCGAGAGCTTACAAAGTTCGGTGATTAGCGAAATGTAATAGATCGGTTTTTGAGGTGACTCGGGAAGAAGAAACAATGAGCCGAGGACCATCTGATGAGGTGAGACGACATTAGCGACCTAACGGGCAGCTTGAAATCATGCCTACGTCAATCACGACACTCTCAAGCTGCCAATTCTTAGCGTTCGGATCCTCCTCAGTAGTGGATGGCGCTCCGGATCTGGGCTTGAATGTGCCTGGTACGCACCACTTAGGGTACTCGAGCAATAACCTGGCGCATTCCTTTCGGTTGATCTCAAAAATGTCGACCATGTCACGAATGTTCGAACGAACGAGAAATCCAGAGACGCTTATGGGCTCCGGAGTTGTCTGCTAATGGATGTCAGCACGGAGGATGATGATTCCCATGGCGTACTGCAACGCACGGAATTATCAAAAAGGCGGAAGAGGTACTCGGGCCATTCTTCCTTTTTCACCTGTGCATCCTCACCAGCATCGGTGGCAAGACCATCGAGCTCAATAACTTCGGGCGGTACCAGGATAGAGGGCAATTCGAAAGGCGAAGAGATAGTGAGGTCTAGATCTGGATAGTCGAGATAGGGTTGCGGGACGCTGCTCCAAGAATCCAGAAATTCAGATGATTCAAGCGTTTTGAGCACTGCAAGACCGCTCTCAAGAAGCTGAAAACCATGGTGTATAGACAGACATGAACGAATTTTACTAGAGCATACCTCTTCCGCATTCTCGAGAAGTGCAACATCAGAGGATCCGAGAGACATCATGGGCTGGACAAGAACCTTTGAGGAGACAACGGATTCATTGAAAGTCTGAATGGCTTTAATGATCTCGGTCGTATTTGATGACAAACTCTTTTTGATGACAGTTCCAGCCTAGAAATCGGTGGTTTGCAGATCACCAAGGAGGAAAGGGAAGGACATACAATAAGCAATCCTTCTGTGGCGCACAGAGCAGCATTTTTTCCGCGTCCATATGACACGCCAAACTCGTCCAGCACAGCTGCGAAGGATTGGAGAAGTGCAGACATGGATTCGATTGAAATGACCTGGGCCACCATTAAATGGGCGAAGAAGTGTATCTAGTTATACGGTCAGCGTTGGGCAATCAGTTCTCGTATTAACCGTACGCAAAGACGAATATCTCGCCACGCCAGCTTGTCAAGGTAGCCCTGGAAGCCCTTCCAAAAGTCTTCAAGGACCAATTTTCCAAGCGAGGGTAGGGACGAAGACCCAGACACCTGCACTGTTTCCGCTTCGGAGGGCGCTGGGTCATGCAGCAAACGGAGTAGGGCTGCATAATACGGGATCTTGTACGGTTGCTCTGTAACGCTGTGCCAGGGTTAGCAGTGAGTGGACAGGAAACTTGACTAAACCACTGACGCAGAACGAATGCCCTCTGATATGGCTGCGACAGTAACAGGTGCCTCGCGGATTTGTTTTGCGACACGCGGGACCTCTTGGGTGGGATCCTGGTCGGTCTAATGAAGACCAGGCGCTCGTGGTAAAGGGGGATTCGACTCACGACTTCACCCATTTTGAGGATAATAGTTTTAATGACCTGCTCGGGGGAGTCGTGCTCCCGGCGGCGGTCATGATAATCATAGTCGTCTGTGGTCGCGGTTCGTCGACGCGCACTCCAGGGCTGGTTCGACGCGAAGAGAATAAGATCTCACCTCTCTCTCTATTGTGTCGCCGTCGGTGAAAGCCCCCTCTGTGTGGTCTGTCGTAGTTCATGATCTGGTTTCTATTGCTGTTTCTCTGTTGTGCGACTGGCGACTCGGACGTTTAGACCTGCCTTCTTGCCAGCCTCGAGTTGGCGGGTACAGTGTGCTCGTCACGTGCAAGTGAATTTTGCCTTACCGCCCCGTCGACACGGGCAGTTTCGAATATCTCTTTGCTGGCACAGACGAGGCAGGGTGAGGCTCTTTATGTTGTCTTTCTCGCTGAGAAACATCCAACGAAACGTTTCCAGGGCATGCGAGACACATGCAATGGGCCTTGTCCAGACTGGCTCGTAGCGTTTGTCCGGTGATTGCATCGCGTCCTCGTTTCCCACTCCTTCCAAATACCCGCTCCATCTTCTCTTCCTCCCCCGTGCGCCTCTCTCAGCAAGCATCTACCAGGTCTCGACTCCCGCAAACAGGCGAGTTATGGCCCGAGAGCCCGGTCAAGACTCTTCATACTCCCCAGTTGCCATCCTGTCCGTCGTCCCATGCGCCCGAGTTCTATCCCTCGCGAGTCTCTGAATCCTCCAAGCCTCCGTTCAACGAATCAGGACCTACTCCTGAAAACATTTCCCTTACTGGTTCACATATACAATCGTCACTCCACCCCCAGCATCTTGCGATACTTGCTGCTAACGCCGTTCGTCTGGCCTGCAATACCGGCGCATTTCGTGATGCGCACTTCATCGTCAATTCTCTCCACGCCTCCAATCACCCCGACACCCCACAGCTTGAACCCATCAAGCTCCCTTTCATGCCTGCCTTCGAATTTACTCCCATCACCTTTGACAAGCCTGTTTCTCCGAGGCTCTCCGCCCATGTCATGTTGCATCATGTCATTCGCAATGATTCCCCCCTCAAAGCTTATGAGACCGCACAGATCTTCGTCAAGAAAGGTATTTCCCTTCGGGAGGCCACTCTCCTCAAAGTGACCGATGCACTCTTGCATGCTCCACCGACTGTGTTCAGCGTGCTCAAGGAAAAGGGTACCTCCATGTTCCGTTACCCTGAATTCCTCCCCGACAGTCTTCCTATAAATCTGGAAGCGGTTGAAGATGATGGTCTTCGTTTTGCTTTAACGCTTTTGCTTAAGGCCCGGGAGAATAGACGACAGTGTTCGGACCGTACTTTTGAGACCCTTGTCAACTTTTGTTTACTCCAAGGCGAGATCATCATGGGGTCCTTGCTCTTCGTACTCCTTGTCAAGGATTATCAGACGAAAACTCAGAGAACAGAAGAGATTAAGAGAAGGGTGGCAGAACAAGAAGCATGCCAGGGAGCTCCTTCACCGCAGCCGATCGACCGCTGGAAAGAGCTCGTCCATTCGAGATTACCTCCCAAACGACTGCTGAAAGCGATTACTCAGCAATGTGAAGAGGAGCTTTCTGATGACTCTGGAAACCGCGAGGAGGCTCTGCAGGCTCTTGCCAACTTGGCAGGGCTAATCAATAGTCGGACCATGCCCTTTTCCGATATATCTCATCTATTGCGTGTGCTCTACTCCTGTCCGAAGGTTCCGGATACAATCACGATCTTAAAGGGGCAGTCTAAACGAACGATGAATGCACACCAGTATTTCCATCGTGTCATTTTCGGCCTTTTGCAAAACCTCCCAACAAGAAATGCCAAAGATCCACCGGCCAGGGGTGAACATAGACATTGTATGCCTCCGTTGTCACGTGAGACATATAACACTCTCGTGCACTACGCTCTTCGCCATCGTTTCTCTGTCTCACTTGCCACAGAAGTTCTTCATCATATGGAACACATACGCAGACCTAATCTCAAGCCTGATACTACCACGTACAACATCATTGTGCGGTCTGGCACGCTCCTGAGGCGAAACGATATCGTCTCCTTTGCTCTGGGAGAGCTACGGAAACTGAAGGAGAACACCAGTCACAGTATTGCGATGACATCGGGCATTCCTTGTCTACAACCTCCATCCGGATCTAACGGTCAATCGCTTTCTAAACTCTTGGCAGTGTCTCCTGCATCCTCCACCATTCCAGCAGACATGTACACATTAACCTCCTACATTACTCACCTCACATCGACGGGAAACCCGCACGTCGTTGCTTCTATCCTCTTTCATGTCCTTCCCGAGCTGACCATTATCGATCACCCTGCGTGGGGTGACAATCCGCCCAGCACCCACCAACGTGCTGCCATGGCACGTCGTGCACGGCAAGAAAGGCTACGCCGTGCAGTTAACCTCGGGCCTTATTTCTTCACCTCCGTTCTGAATGCGCTCTGCAAAGCTGGAAAGACGGGGCTCGCAGAGCGTGTCTGGCTCCTTGCAAAGCAAGCCGAGAGAATCAGTTGGTTAAAAGGTGGGAATGGCGGTCTCGAGGTTGTCGAGGGGTGGTGCCTTCCGGTCCATGCGTACACAATCATGATGCAGGTATACGCAGCAGAAACACGGAAGGGCTTCCGTGTGCGTACTCCCTCGCCGATCGTACCATTGGATACTCCAGACCACAAGTGGCAACCTCGTATAGACAGTAAGAACAGAGTCAAAGGATGGGCACGTTATGTCCTTGCCAAGGACAAGATCGCGAGCAGACATCGGTCAAGGAGGACACTTGGACTCCGTATGAGCGCTGTGCTCTACCGCTCGATGTTCCGTGCAGCGTGCGATATCTACGATACTCTCACGCGTATTGTCCCCAACGCACAACCTCGCGTATATAATCTTCAACCAGACGCTCGGTTCTTCAATGCTGCACTTGAGATATTTGGACGGCAGGCCGGCATGACGCGACGGGCTCTGAAGACAAGACCTGCGCATTGGCGGCAGAAGGAGAGGAAAGCGATGATGCGGTATTCAAGGCGAGGTGTTACCCCACAGAACTGCAACCCATTTTTGCAGCGGGTCGTTCACGGGATGCTGGACGCTGGATTTGAGGTTCCGATGGCATACAGACGGCTGTTCCTTGGAACCTGGCTGTACGCGTCAATGAACCGACCCGGCGTCTCGGTGGTGAATCGCCAGCCGTTTGCGTTCCCGAGATCGAGAAAGCGGTTCTTGCCGCATACCTTGCCAACGTACAAGGAACGTGGACTCCCCATTCAGCGTTCAGAGTGGAAGAATGCAGGTCACAAGCGGGGATATCGCAGACGACGTTTTCTGGGGTTGAAGGGGAAGAAGGGAATGTCCCAACGGACGTGAAAAATATGTTAATGGTGTATCATAGAACAGACAAAGCCATCACGTTGAATAGATGTCACCAGGATTGTCGCTGGAGAGCGTGTCACCATCCAGCTGAACTTTCCGGAACGACAGGACCATCAACCGATCGGTAAATTCCCGCTCTTTCCACTCCTCGCCAACAACGCAGAGCATCCCTGAAACTTGGTCCGCGAACGCCACCAATTCCTTGCGGTTGGATGGCTTATGTCTGTTCTTCATGGTGACCACGACGACGACGCGGAAGCCCTTTTCGAGGTCGCGCTTTGCCTTGCGTAGCTTATGTTCCAAGTCCGCCTTGGCGACTCCCCACGTGAGCTGTACCTCCTTTGACTCCTCGCCAACCCTCGCTCCCTTCCTCAAAGCCCTCTTTATGTTCCTGTACCGCGCTTCCACCTCGTTCCGCGTCGTCACACGTACGATTGGGTTCGGGCTTGACGCAACGAGCTCGATGACGCGTCCCTGCTTTGACCACGTCTCGAGAAGCCCCTTGAGGTTCTGTTTCGTCGGCGAGGGCTTGTTGGTCTCGGGATCGAGGACGAAGACATGTTCGAACGGGATCTGTCGATTGGTCGGGCGACGTTCGATCTGCTTGAGACCGGGACCGGCAGTACCCTGGTTCTTATCTGCGGTGGGCAGTGGGACGTGCTCAAAGCGACGCCGGGCCGGTGGAGGGGGGAAGAAGGGACGCGGGGAATGAGGCCGGCCGGTGGAAATGGGTCGGACGGGGGGTATGTGGTACACTACCAGGCGCGTGAGCAACCGAAAGTGATGTCGCACCAGAGTGGCTAGTATATAAGCTAATGTTAGACCCTTCTTTTGAGCGTGTTTGTAATGATGGGTAGACAGACTCACAAAGAAGCGCCATGGTCTGGAAAAAAAAATTACGTTGATGCATGGACGGGACACCACGCTAGGCGGATGTTTGACTTTGTTTAATTTGAAAGGTTTTGCACCACATGCACATACACAACCAACACCGAGCTTCCTTGTGGTCCTGCGGTTTTGTCCCTCATCGTGCTTCTATCCAAAGGTGAGCACAAACTCGTTGTCTCTGTGTACTACCCCTCGACTCCCTTTCTTCGTATGATGATATCCGCATGTACACTTTGCGAGCGCGGGGACGGTTGCATGTCCAGTCTCTTCTTCGTTCAGCATATATCCTCGTTTTGAGGTTGTATGCATATACGGACGCGGGGGTAGGCGCTTCTGCGCGATGAGAGTGTGGTTATAGTTATTTGATCAAACCCGTTTTCTTTTTTGCCTTCACCTGTGTCTCATTTCGTATCCATGTGCTTACTGGCGTTCGTTTTAGCACTGCGAGGATGTGATCAGACAGTGATGGGTGAGTTGAAATTTTATGTTCGCTCTTGTTCCTGCGTTTTGTTCGTCGGTAGGATGATGGAACATAGATGGAGTGTGGGGGGCCCAAGTGTGGCTCCAGCCTCTCTTCTGCCCCGCTTGCCTCCTCGTCCTGAGGGGGTTTGCAAATGGGCAGGGTGTAGACGTTCCGCGCGATGAGGCTTGATTTCAAGTTATAGTTATTTTGACCGACGAACTTGTACCATGCGACGACATGTGTAGAGTCACTGATACATTCTTCCAGGTCTTGTGGTCGACGAATAGGTGAGTTGGGTCATATTGCAGTATGCACGGGCATGTGGAGTACAATGAATCTATGCCCTCATACAAACGTGACTAGGTCGAAGGTACGATAGTACTGCGAGAAATGCCACCGGCCATCGTGCGTGAGCTAGGACAGCCCACCTCTCTCCCGCCTCTGTTCCCGTCTGACAGCGGTCAGTCGGAAAAACCACGCCAGGTTCTCGTACACGACGAACGTGACACACGTCCCAGGAAGGACGCGGACCACGTTTGTTCCGAGGCCGCGGTAGAAACCTTGAATGCCCTCGCCTTTCCATGTCCGTTTGATGATGGTAGGGATGTCAGGATATAAGTGCGCCGTGGCACTATTCTGTGCAGCACGAGCGTATGTGAGACTCGTCAACGGGACAGGAGAAGAAATGGGCTCTACCTGTAGGCGCGAACGAATGACCTGGTATGGGTACGTCACCATGAGTGCAAACAGTTTGCTCCCGCCTGACATGACGGTATAGGCCGTATTTGACTACGCGAGAAGGTACAGGTGAACCACGGAGTGCGGGTCAGAAGCAGGTGATACGTACGAGCTTGTCATCCATTGGTGTCATCGTTCTCCCCGCCTTTGCGAATCGATTTCGTTTCTGCTCAAAGGCCCACCGCTTCATCTCCTCATAGGCCATGAACTGTATCGCGCCGTTGCTGACACCAAAAAGTGCGAGCGATGTTCCTTTCCATAAACCACGTAATCCCTCTGTGTTGTATATGGACGAGAACCCGTCTGTAACAAAGGTCTCGGAACACGTCATGAAAGTAGTCAGGCCGGGCAGGACACGCACGCCAAAGGCCCCTGTAAGACGTAGGATCGTCTGCACGCGTGGTGAACATACGCGTTTTTACGACCCATATTGGATTGGTCATGATAGCAGTCACGGCGCCTGTCAGACACGTCAGGACATGTCGAAAGCTAGGCGGCAATGAACGGATGGCGAACTTGCTTCAGCAGAGTAGATGAGGTAGGCACCGGTAGACAAGCGGAAGTCTGGGTCGTGACCCGAGGCGCGTTTTTTGAGTGTGTTGTAACTAGCAAGATACGTGAACAACAGCGAAACACGATCCGGGGGCGCGATGGACGAACAAGAGAAAGTAGAGGCCCCAACTGGAGGCATTGCCGGCAATGTTCGGGCTTACGCCGCGATAGAGACCTTTCCAGCCTTGCTCTGCGTATATGCCGCGGAGCGAGTACCAGATTTGCTTTCCGATACCACCGGGAGGTTTGGAAGTGGACGTTTGAAACTTGACCTTGAGGAGGTCGAGGGGGTGCATGCAGAGAACGGCGACGACGCCTGCGCCAAGCCCTGCTGCAGCATGGTCCTGAGAGGAAATGAGGGGGTATGGAAGGCGAGGCGGTGGCGACGCACCAGAGCAGCAGTGTGGAAGAAGCTGGGCTGGTGTTGGCTGGTCATCCCGCTCGAAGCAAAGGTCGCAGAGGTCGTGTTACATAACCCCCCTTGGCGCTATGCGACTTGGACTTGGACTTGGACTTGAACAGACACATCGACGCTCGTCCCCGGCGCACGCGCTGCTCTGCCCGCTAGTCACATTCTCAACACGCCCTGGTCCATTGCACACACGTCTGTGGGATGCTCCGTCTCACTCGTTCACTCACTCTCGGCACGGGCTCAATCGAGCAGCATCACGCGTGTCGCTTAGGACCCTGCCGCTAGTGCGCTCTCTCTCTTACCCACATCGCTCTTCCACCTGACCATGCGTACCTCGGCCCTCTCTTGCTTGCTCTTGTTCGCCGTGTCTGTCCATGCTGCGTCGCCCCAGCCTCTTCTCACCCTTCGAGTGCCGGCCATCTCCGCCGCCTCGATTGGACAGGGCTTCGAGAAGCGGCAAGTCACTGTCGGGACGCCGTCCTCGGTACCCTCTCAGTGCACCTCAACCTGCGACCCAGTCAACAACGAGGTCAGCTTGGTGAGTGTCTGCGTCACGTCAGCACACACTCCGGTCCTTGCTCCTCACGTCTGAGTTACAACCTCGTATCCATGCTCTTCTTCTTCAAGTCTATCCCCTTTTGGTCCGTAACTGCCGCTGATCCAGAGGCACCTTTCTCTTCCCCGTGTGCTGATCCAGGAATGCCCTGTCACGGCGTGCTGCACGATTGCCTTTGAGACGGAATACTACAACTGTCTCGAGTGCGTTGGTAAAGCGCTCAACGCGAGTAGCTATGCGGCAGCCCAAAACGATCTCAACCGTACGTCCGACGTCCATACATTCCGATACGGGTGGCACCCATCATCTGACAATGTGTATGCGTTTACCCAGTGCTTTACATGACCTGCGTCGACATGGGGTTTGTCCTACCCCGATTGGAGCTGCCCGGCCAGACAGCCAGTAATGCCACGTCGACAGGTTCTGTAGTGCCGTTCCCAACGGAATCAAGCAGTGTTGCTCCATCTAGTCCGGGCACTTCCGCCACAGGGGCAGCAACCAGGGTCAGATGGCGTGGCATACGTCCAGAGCCACTGATCAGCACTGTACTTCTTGGGTTCGTCGGGCTTTGGTAAGTGGCGAGTGGGACAGGGAGCAGAGAAGCATCGTGGAGAGGTGGTACTTTTTTTATATATATCGAACCCCGTCGCACAAGGCACCTAGCACCAGTGGTACACAATCATTTTATCATCCCGGACTCTGCCCCAAGGACTTAGGGGCGTCAGGCTTTATTACTCGAAAGGGTTTTGGTGGTAGATAGGCTATGTATGATGCTATTTGAAGAAACACCAAGGACTCGTATGTGTAGAGTGTCTGCTCGCGGGAGAGCTATTGGCGGGACTCATGATGGTGATGGATATTTGCCCACACAGGTAGAGACGTTGATTTAAGAGACCAAGTTGGAGGCTACTCGATCAGTCGTTGATACTCAGAACCCAACGATGAGCAGCTAGGAACCATCGACGGCAGCCGAATGACGGAGCAGCAGTCCCACAGCGATCGCTTGCACGTCCGTATGCGTATGCTAGTGCTCACTGACACAGTGGACGACCAGGATATCGCGAGAAACTATCCTCGACTGCTCAATATGCTCCAAGGCGAGTATTTGCTACGATCGATCATCCAAATCCCAAGGTCCTCCATGCATCATCCCCACTATGATGCCAGCGCAAAGAGCAAGTACACAACGTGCAACAGGAGCAACAGCCGAAACCAAGTCTCAACGCTCTTCTTTGGCTGCCCGATTGTCAAACGAAGATACATCAAATCATCTACATTCTGGAGAATGGTCAGCCACCCTCGTACATTGATTCACAGGCGTGCGTCTTTCGGTATCTTGCGAATCGCCTGTCGAACACCGAGGTCTCCCAGCACATCCTCCGCACCGGCGAGGATGGCATCGAAAGGTGAAGTTCGGTGGAACTGTGAACTGACGAGTCAAAAGCCTGGCCAGGGTAACGGGAGGTGGTGACGGGCGGAGCATGTCGCAGCACCAGCCAACCGTGTACACGCACGTTCTCGATGATCTTCCCCATCCCCCCCACCGTGATACCCCGTCCACCAAACATCTGCGCTGCATCTTCGGCAGTTTCGCGGCCTGAGCGCGAAATATACCTACATCAACTCAGCTAACACGTGAACAAATAGAGCACAGGGATTTAAACGCACTTTTTAAGAAGCGCAATGGGACCTGCCAGCTTATCTGATTGTTCCGCATAATCCATCTGTGGTCAAAGCATTCGAACTACTCCAGCCAAATCAAGGAGGTCAACCTACGTTGTTCATCTGGTGGGTGATGTTCTCCATCCAAGCTTGACATGCCTCCACGCGCTCAATCATCAGCGCAAGTCTGGCGCGTATGACAGGCTGAGAACTAAGGGGCTTTTTGAAAGCGATGCGTTGGTTCGTCCACCTGGTGCGGGTGGTCAATATCCGGACTTAGACAATGCCACCCTAGAGTTCTGACTGACTTGAGACATTCCTCTACGACCAACCGCTGGGCTCCCAAGCTCGTAGCGGCCACCATCCATCGTTCGTGATTGAAGTTGCTTAGGATAACATATAACCCCTGTCCAACTTTTCCAAGCATGTGCGACGCGGGAACGCGCACATTGTCAAAGGTCAGGTATGCTGTTCCGGCTGTAGGTGAGTAGGACGTTTTGATAGGCTTCGTGGAAACATTTTCAGAGCGCGAAATAAGAAGGACCAGAGGACCTTGCTGCGGGTACAATGCTGTCAGACCCAACAGGAAGAGGGTTAATGATGCGCACGTCAGTTTGACATAGCGTAGTGAAGTAGTCCGCAAACATCCCGTTCGTTATCCACCTATTCCAGTCAAAGCGTTTGGTATTATACCATGATAGAAGGAAGAAAGATAAGTACTTCTTAGTTCCAGTTACTATCCAGTCGTCGCCGTCCCTCACTGCGACCGTCTGGATGCCAGCAACGTCACTTCCCGCAAATGCTTCCGTGATGGCAAGTGCAATGTACTTCTTTCCATTGAGGATTTCAGGGACATATCGCGACTGGATTTCGGGAGACCCAAAATTGAGGATAGGGGGAAGGGCAATGACACCACCATTCAACAACCCATCCACGAAACCGCGCGTCCCAAAACGGGCAAGTTCGAGGTTGAGGGTGAGCTACGTCAAACAAAAAGGTCGAACATGAGCAACGCGAGACCGGTCGACGACATAGCACACCTCGTAAAAATGGTCGTACTCTTCTGGTTTGACAATGCCACCCATAAGTGAGCGCCCCTGGAGGTGTTTCCCCGGACCAATACGCATCGCCAAAAAGTTCTGCGCGCTGCCAACGGCGTTGTC
>JBBPJW010000781.1:0-21074 GCA_038088935.1 Pulveroboletus aff. viridisquamosus
ACCATTCACTCAGGGCTTGACACCATCTACTGCCAGTCATTATTTATCCTCAACAACCTGGCCTATCAATTAGAGTTTGGCAAGTTCCTCATGGACCTCAATCAATTTGAGCAGGAATTCTCTGCAGCCAGGCAACACTTGCCTTTCACATGCCCCACTATCCTCTCCACATCCTTCTTACCACTTACCTCTGAGAAGATGGACTCTATTTCTTGCACTAAGGCCTGGTGGTCCAGTCATGATGGCCATGCAATGCTACCCCCCAGTTACCCCCACTATTATGATGGCTGTTTTCAATGTCATGCCCTGGGCCATCAACAGGTCCAATGCCCATTTTATCAATGCCCCACCTGCTTATGATGGCAATCTGGCCATAACCAGTCTTGCTGCCTACTTTGCCACCCTTAACCTCCACCATCTGCCTTGTTTTCCTCCCCCTCCTCTTCTCACTCCACCTGCTCCTCTGCCTCCTTCCATTGCTCCAGGGGTTCCTACTACCATGCTCCCTGCACTTGCACACCCCCATTGCCTTCTTATCACATGGATGATAATGACAACATCATCAACAATGTTGGCTGGGCCAACATCACCGGCTCCCTCACTGCCTATGATTAATGGTCAGATAGGGACATCTGACATACAAAGGGGGTAATGTTACATTTTCCCTCTCTTTTTCCTCTTTCCTTGCTTGCCATAGCTTCACATTCACATGTCTCAGATGCTTTCTTGTTCTTGTTCTGGAACTTCCTCTTCTTTCCTTCCAGAATATTCTCTGACTCAGTGAATATCACACATGATCTGCTTCCTTTGTACTTAGTCATCAGATATGACCCATCACCTAATTCTCTGATGTTCCATTTGTTTCCACATGGATCATTAGTTATCTCCTATGACTCATCCAACTGAGTCTGAACCTTGTTCTCTGTACTATATAAGTAGCATACTTCACCTTCTCTCTCTCTTCATGCTACTTCTACCTTTCACTACCTGCACTATACCTAGTACCTTGCAATTCACTCTTAGTTCACACATCAGTGCACAAGAGGGAATCTCTAGTCAACTCTAGTCACCACCAGCCTAGCATCACTGGTGTCCTCAATCCCATCATTGAGTCTAAAGCTGGTGTTGTCTGTTATGTTTCCTCTTTTTCTTCTCTCTTTGCTTCCCCTTTTCTCCTAGCTTCTGCTCTTCTTGCACCTTTGGTGCTCTTTTGTTATGCCCTTTGCCCAGGCCTTCTATCTTTCAATCAGCTGACTTATAATTGTTCCATCTCTTTCCATCCATTTCTACACAGATATCTTACTCATCATTTGTCAGCATGATTACTCTTTACATCTCTGCTTCAACCTTACTCATTGTACTATAAAGTAGCAAACTTCCTGTCCTCCATCTCCTTATGCTACTTCTACCTTGTGATCACCTCACAAGTCCTTGCATCTCCACTTATCCTTGTACCTACATACTTGGAATCCATTGCTTGTGTCTTGGCACTTAACCAGAGAATCATCAGCATCTGATCTTGGCACACCCCTGGGAGTGTAGCTGGTACTACTAAGGCACAATACTCTGTTTGTCACCTTCCACTTGTCTTGAAGCTTACCTTTGGTTTGCTTCATCCTTTTTTCCCCCAGCAAGGTCTATGCCTGTCCCTATAAGTCACACCACTCCCTGAGCTGACTCTTGTCGAGCTCTCCTAGCTCACAGTTTATTTGACTCCACCATCAAACCCTAGTTACCCACAGCACAAATCCCTCTTTCAAAGGTCTATGCTTGTTCCTACCCAGATCAAGTGTAACAATTGGTCAGTAAATTAAAATTCAATATGTTAAAGAACAAAGGTATTTTTTGCAAGTCATGTATATATGCTAAGGCAATATAAAAGCCTATTGTGAAGGTTTGTAAGAGAAAGCATGTAGCTGTGGTTGGCATACTTGTATGGTTGGACATTTAAGGGCTGGTACCCATTGTGACCTTAGGTGATTATCATTATTATGTAATATTCACAGATAATCACTCTTGCATTACTTATTTATAAATCCTTTGCCAGAAAAGTCAGACTTTTCAAGCCTACTGTTTTTTTGAGGCTTGGCTTCTGGCAGTTGGCTGCCAAGGTAAAGATGCTTTACTCAGATCATGGTGGTGAATACCAAGGGAAGAAGTTTGTTACCTACCTGTGTTATTAGAGAACAGTGCAATGTTTTACTGCTTTTGATATTCTCCAGCATAATGGTGTCACTAAGTGTTATAGTCCGCTTTTTTTCAACTTTTGATCACGTGACTTTATCTTATCTTTCCACGTGGTTATCTAATCTTTTATCTTATCAGGGCACGTGACAGGTCACATGACTGGTCTAGATCCAGGGCTTAGGGTTAGCCTACAGCCTTCCAGCCCCTTTTCATTTCCGCCCTTCTTCCATTCCAGAAGCACTGAGCTCTTTTGGCCATTGGCTATTCTCATGGTGACTTCTCTTCTGTTTGATCCCCGTGCAGGGTCCATGGGAATTCTCCCATCAGGGTCTTGGTCCATGCACTGTAACTATTACTATATAAGCTGTAGCATACCGTCTCAAGACTCTCCAGTCTTGAGCACTTGTATCTCTAGTACGGTGTCTCTCTAGTTACTCCTAAGCTTACCTCTATCAATCCTCATTTCTTTAACTGTAACCATCATCAAGTAGCCCCAGACTAGGGTTCAGAACGTCACCGAGAAACCAAACGCAACACTTGCTCAGGACTTCCTACTAGTTTTCGGGCCAAACGAAACCGACAAGACCGACCCCCATGAGAAAGAGTTATCCTTGGGGACACAAAGAAATTCTTGCAGATTTTATCACTGAGGCAATTCTAGGCTTCGCAGACGACGAGCCCGGACAAGTATCGTTCCAGAAAAGATTTGACGCCTTTGATGAACAGACGTTAAAGGACTTTGCAGCTAAAGGGAGAGATAGGAAGGTTGCAGTAAATGAGAGATTAAGATCGCTTCGTCCTTCTTCGAGTCTTAAGAAAGTTAACCGAAAACCGCAAACAGTAGCCCAACATTTCAGATCCATTCAGTCAGCTGAGAGGCAAGGAACAAGAGCACTCGTCGCCGTCGCCAGAACAGAACGAACTGGAGTTAGGGTCGATCCTCCTAGACCAAGAACCCCAACTCCTTTCCCCCGATTCATGCCACCACCCCCTCTTCCGCCCTTTGACCCCTGGGCCGACATCGAGGAATATGGATTCTGGCGATATAATGAAAGACTTGGCTGCCGAGATTTCCAAGATGGGCAGTTTGAGGAAGATCTGAGACCCCGGGACATGGAATGGGGACAAGACTAAGTGGAGGAAGTGGTTCGCACTTCTCTCGATCTGGGTGGTCGAGCAGGAGTGGAAGACAAACCGTCAGCAGTGTGTGGCGGTATTGTCAAGATTAGAAGGAAGAGCCGAGGGATTCGCCCAGATTACCCTCGAAAAATATATAACAGCAGAATCAGGGTACGATCGCCAAGGGAGGCCACTCGGAGATGCAGCATGGCCAGACTTCGGAGGTATAGTGCTAGAAATGCGCACTTACTTCAGAATACAGGAGATGGCCCATGATGCTATGAAGAAGCTCAAAGGGCTGCATCACGGCAGCTCTATCGACGAGTACCTGCAAGCTTTTGAGGTACTAAGGAAGGACGTGGGGATCAGCCTTGAGCATGTGGCAAAGTTGGTGAGGGAGCAGGTGCACTATAGAGTGTACCAGCAGGCGATCATGCAGGGGATCAAAGAGGATTTCTTTGACCTCATTGAACAGATGTGAACGATCGGCCGAGGGTTTGAAAGGATGGCAGTAGAAAGAGCTGCACCTCGCTTCCCTTCTCATTTCCAGTATCCGCAAGGTCCCCCCCCTTCTAATTATACGCCAACCCTGAGATTCACAGCAATGGGTATCCAACCGGGCAGGGGAGCCCCAATGGATATAGACTGGCAAGGTATTGCTCCCACCACGCCACAGGTCCGCACCTGTTTCAAATGCGGAAAGCCGGGTCATTTGGCCCAAGACTGCAGAGGGCAGTTTAACCTCTCAGCCCCTAGGCCCTTGAACAACTTCGGCAGGGGACAACAGCAGCAAGTGCAAAGGCAACAACCAGCCCAAGTGCAATATGTCCAACCAATTCGCTTTGGGGAGTTCTCGCCACCTGATAAGGACAGGTGGCAATCAGCGGAGCCAACAGGTATTGGCCCAGTCTACAACATGGCTGACGCTGCAAGGTTCCAGGAGATCCCGGCCACTTCCTGGGGAAGCATGGAGGAGGCTCGGGCATATTTCAAGGACTTGTTTGAAACGGAGGAAAAACAGAAGGCGGGAAAAGATTAGGGGAGCTTGATAAGCTAGAGTCAAGTATCCCAGTATGTAAATCACTTTATCTTCCTGATACATTCAATTTGTCTACAATGAAATGGGATAAAAGTCCCTCCGTGACGGCGTCTCGATCGAGCGTGGCCCCGGACATAGGGTGCTTAATTCCGTCGAAAAATAATAACAGACAATTGATTGCTATAGGAAGTGAAGAAAAACAAGATCTAGCAAAATTATTTAACAGAAAGAAACGAGAAGAGCTAGGGGTAAGTGTTAAGATAGATGGAGAAGTAAAAGGAAAAGGAGGTTTGAAAATGGAGTCATGCAGTTTAACCTTTGCCATTATAGACTCAGGGGCATCGGTGACCTTTATAGATCAAAAGTTTGTAAGGAAACACGGACTCCACGAAAAACTTATGCCAACACCGCTAATTGTATTCAACGCCGACAGGACAGAGGGTTCTATCGGTAAAGTAACTAACTATGTGGTTATTTATATAGCTATAAAGGGAGCAAACGGAAGATGGCACAGAGAAAGAACTCTGGCCTACGTTTCCGAACTAGGATCACTCGACCTCCTCATAGGTTATGATTGGTTCACAAGGCACAACCCAGAAATAGACTGGGTAAAGAAGACTATTAACTTCTCCAGATGTACTGCGGACTGCGAGTCGCATTTGATAACACGAAGAATTACTGCAGAAGAGCAAACACAACTGCAGAAGGAAGTACCAAGGGAGTTGTGGGAATTTCTAACCGTTTTCTCACAGCACGAATCAGAATGCATGCCAACCAGAAAACCTTGGGATTATGCGGTAGAATTGAAGAACGACTTTGTTCCAAGGAAAGGTCGTATTATCCCTCTTTCAAATGAGGAAATGAAGGAAGTACGGGAGTTTGTGGACAAGGAAATGAGAAAAGGGTATATTCGACCCTCTAAATCTCCACAGACTTCTCCGGTATTCTTTATTGGAAAAAAGGATGGTGGTAAACGAATGGTGATCAACTACCGCTATTTGAACGAACACACCATCAAGAATAACTATCTGTTACCATTAATACTGACACTGATTGATAGGTTAAACAGAGCAAATATGTTCACAACCCTTGACTTGCGATGGGGGTATAACAACATTCGCATGAAGGAAGGTGATGAATGGAAAGGAGCATTCACCACCCCAATCGGGGCATACGAGCCCTTGGTAATGTACTTTGGAATGTGCAACTCACCAGGAACCTTTCAGGCCATGGTGAATGATATTTTCCACGACATGTGGGAACATGTTGTCATCTACATCGACAACATTATGATATTCACACAAGGCAAAACCCGAATTCAACACCTAGAAATTGTTGCCAAGGTATTAGGTCATCTTCGTGACCACGACCTCTTTCTCAAGCCGTCAAAATGTCACTTTGCCCAAGATCAAGTAGATTATTTGGGCATGGTTGTATCTAAAAAGGGGGTACAGATGCAGCTGAACAAGACAAGCGCAGTATGAAATTGGCCAATTCCAAGAACAGTCAAACAAGTTCAAGCCTTTTTGGGACTCGCCAACTATTATCGCAGATTTGTTCCAAATTTTGCAGATATAGCTCACCCCCTAAATTCCCTTACCAAGAAAGACGCAAAGTTTGAATGGACGTCAAAGTGCATGACTGCCTTCGTTCGTCTCAAGGAAATTCTTACTTCCGAACCACTCCTATGTTATCCCGATTCCTCAAAACTGGTTCGAATTGAAACAGATGCTTCGGATGTCACCATCGGAGCAGTAATTTCATACCAACAAGAAGATGGTCTCTGGCAACCTGCAGCGTACATTTCTCACTCCTTGAATGCTGCGGAATTAAATTACCCAATTTACAACAAGGAGCTTCTCGCTGTCATCTGAGCTCTTCGGGATTGGCGGCACTATTTAATTGGCAGGGATTTCTTCGAGATCTGGATGGATCACAAGAATCTGGAATACTGGAAGCGTCCTCAGGACCTTTCTCCCCGTCAAGCGAGATGGCAGGCCACTCTTGCAGAGTTTAATTTTCAGATATGTTATAAACCAGGTTCAAGCAATGGTAGAGCGGATGCTTTATCGCGGCGACAGGACCATTTTACGAATAAACCGGAAACGAATCAACAAGTCGTCATGTTACTCCCCCACCTTTTTCATCGTTTAGTTTCTTTCTCTTTCTCTTTCTTTTCTAAAGTGCAACAAGCATCTGTGGACCTTCATCTTTCCGACACCTGGTGTTATAGTCCAGAAAGCAAGGTTTATTTAAACAACCAACTCCAAGTTTTCGTTCCCGAATCCCTACGAGTCGAAGCACTTAATCTTTTTCATTCATCTCCTTTGGGCAGTCATGCAGGACAAACCCGCACAAAGCAACTTTTGTCTCGATATTATTATTGGCCTAGGCTCAAGGAAGACATTGCAAATTTCATTTCTCATTGTTCAACTTGTGCAATGTCTAAGGGCTCAGAAGCCATTATTCCCATTCGTCCTCTTCCGGTCGCATCCTCCCCGTGGTGCGACATATCAGTAGACTTCATCACCGGACTTCCAGAATCTAAAGGTTTCAATGCCATCATGGTGGTAGTAGACTGATTCTCAAAAGAAGTTGTTTTTATTCCTTGTCTTTCCTCTCTTTCTTCCCTTTATGTAGCAGAACTTTTCAGAGATAATGTATGGTCGAGACATGGCCTACCCTCCTCAATAATCTCAGACCAGGGACCGCAATTTGTTTCAGAATTTTCTAGACAGCTGAACAAGATGCTTCAGATCAAGCAGAAGATCTCCACAGCATATCATCCTCAGACGGACGGTCAAACGGAGCGAGTAAACCAGGAGCTCGAACAATATTTAAGGAACTTTATTGCCAAGCGACAGGAATCGTGGGCAGATTGGATAAAGGTGGCAGAGTACCATCATAATAATTCTTATTCGACTTTGACCAAGACGTCACCTTTCGAGGTTACCAAGACCTATCATCCGAGACTTGGTTTCGAAGCCCCCCTGAATACAACTCCCTCTTCCCACTTTCTTCACGAAATGGCAAAGTCCTTCAAAGACATGCAAGAGGCTTTAAAAGAAACGAAAGAACGAATGGAAAAGCAAAATAAGACAGCGCTCCCCACGTACACCAAGGGGCAGCAAGTGCTTCTTTCCATGAAGAACCTTTCGCTTCCGTATCCATCGAAAACGCTCACAAAGCGATGGATTGGCCCATTTACAATCATTGATGTTATTCCAAATGCTGTTCATTTGAAGCTCCCCTCCACAATGCACATTCATCCTACCATAAATATTTCGCGCATTAAACCTTATCTCCCTTCGCTCCGTGGACAGGATATTCTCACACCTGATCCGATTCTGATCACCGAGGAAGGTCATGAGGAATACGAGGTTGATCACATAGTTGACTCTCGTGTTCGCAAGGGTAAACTGGAATACCTCGTACATTGGATGGGTTATGGAGAAGCTGATCACACTTGGCAAATGAAAGACGATTTAGCTCACTCCCCAGACCTTATCAAAGAGTTCCACCAGATAAACCCCTCCACTCCTCGTCACCTTTTCACCGCCGATCTTGCTACGTTCCGTTCACTATTTAAACCCTATGAAAACCATACTAAAACAGCTGCACTCGTTGTGTCTCGTCTGGAATCCGAGACCTAAAAAGGGGGTAGTGTTATAGTCCGCTTTTTTTCAACTTTCGATCACGTGACTTTATCTTATCTTTCCACGTGGTTATCTAATCTTTTATCTTATCAGGGCACATGACGGGTCACATGACTGGTCTAGACCCAGGGCTTAGGGTTAGCCTACAGCCTTCCAGCCCCTTTTCATTTCCGCCCTTCTTCCATTCCAGAAGCACTGAGCTCTTTTGGCCATTGGCTATTCTCATGGTGACTTCTCTTCTGTTTGATCCCCGTGCAGGGTCCATGGGAATTCTCCCATCAGGGTCTTGGTCCGTGCACTGTAACTATTACTATATAAGCTGTAGCATACCGTCTCAAGACTCTCCAGTCTTGAGCACTTGTATCTCTAGTACGGTGTCTCTCTAGTTACTTCTAAGCTTACCTCTATCAATCCTCATTTCTTTAACCGTAACCATCATCAAGTAGCCCCAGACTAGGGTTCAGAATGTCACCAAGAAACCGAATGCAACACTAAGTGACTCAATTGCACCATTCTTAAGCATATCTGGGCACTTTTTCATGCTAGTGAATTGTCTAAATTCCTATTGGGCAAGGCTGTGCATTATGTTATCTGGCTCAAAAATTGGACATCTACTAAAGTTTTGGATGGTTTAACATCATATGAAGTTGCTCATGGGCACAAACCTGATTTGAGCCATGTTTGCAAATGGGAATCTGAGGTATATGTCAAGACTGCATATGGTGGCAAACTGGTGTAAAAGGTTGACAAGGTCTGATGGCTGAAAATTAATGATCAATCCAATAATGCTTACCATGTTTACTGGCTGGCCAAGTGGACTGTTACTATTGAACATAATGTCTATTGGCATGTAGCACACCATGAAATCAAGGGGGAGGACAAAGATACAACTTCACTTGAAGCTAATGTTATATACATGCCATTATCTAACCATTAACCCTATGCCACAGCACTTCATGCCACTATAGTCTAGTTATTGCCATTGGCTTCACAAGACATATCTGCTATTCCCATTCTGGCTCTAATGTTACCTTCCAATCCAGCCCCTGTTATCCCATCTTACTTTCAATGCATTTACAAACCCTCTTAATGCATCCTCAATATCATTCACAGCAAGACTGCTGATTTCATTCCACCTCATGGAGTCCAGCCCCCATTCCTGTTGATGAAGTGCCCACATGCAAACCAGAATCTGACAGTGGCCCTGCTACTTTTAAGGAGAAGGGCATTGCTGAGAAGATTCCTATGATGGATACTTATAATGATAACATTAAACTGGTACTTATTTTAAATGATACCATTGCTGAGGCTAAGGCTCTTGAATCTACCTCCCTGGCTGAAGCTAAATGCTGTTCAGATTGGCCACTATGGAAGCAAGGCATCAATAAAGAACTTACCATGTTGTGCAAAGCTGGCACCTGGAAACTTGTCAACTCACCTCCCAGTGCCAACATAGTAGGTTTCAAATGGGTTTTCCATGCCAAAAAAGGATGCTATAGGAACCATTGTGTGCTACAAAGCACACCTTGTTACACAGGGCTTTTTTCAAGTTCCAGGCATTGATTATTTTGGTACCTATGCCTCCATTGCCAAACTTGCTTCCATCTGTACAGTGCTTTCCCTTGTCATATGCCTCAACCTCAAGCTGCATCAAATTGACATCAAGAATGCTTATCTTAATGGAGAACTCAAGCACAATAAATGGATTTACATGTGCCAGTCTCCCAGATATGCTAATCCAGCTCACCTTCACTGTGTTTGTATTATGCACTGACCAGGTGCCTTTCAATAATGATGTGAACTGGTGAGTGACAGCTGTACTAAATCAATCAAGAGGGCTTTTAGATTAGTGGCCCTGAACTAGGCTTGAAGTTGAAACAAGGGTTAGAAGAAGCTCTCCAGCTGGGAGGCTACAAGTTGTTACATACCAGAGAGAGAAAGAAGGGGAAAAGAGGAGTTATAACAAGTAGTCAAGACTGGGGAAACCCTGAGTCTCTCCCATCCTGTATTTATATTGACCAGGGGCATAGCCTGAATACAGGATAACTAAGACTACAATCTATGGAACCAATAGCAGTAAGTACTCTTGTTAATATATAAGAAAAGCATAGGGCAAAGGGTAAGTATAAGGCAGTGGCCTCATGAATCAAGGGTTAGAGAAGAGAATCACAATTATAAGGATGTGGGAGAATAGAAGGTAAGACACAGAGACAGTGGTAATGAATATGGCCTGGCAACTATAAGGCTAAGGAGATCTAATCTGGATCTCTGCCACAGATCAGATTCTCATCTAGATCTGTTAGATTAGATGTCATTGGTATCAAGATCCAGATCTCATCTGAAATCTGCCACATTATGTGACTATCACCATGTGCTAGAAAATACTCTGATAATAAATCAAACCTTTGCCTAGAGTTAACCTTGTTTAGGCAAGCAAGTCCCACAGTCACATAACAAGACCATTAGTGTTCTGCTGAGTGCATAACAGTTTGCAGGTTACACAAGATACTTTATGGACTTAAGCAAAGTGGTTATTGCTGGTATCAAAAATTGGTAGAACTTTTGGTCCTGGCTCTTGGCTTTAAACAATGTGAGGTTAACCAAGCTGTCTTCATCAAATACACTAAAACATCCCTTTTTATCATTGTCATATATGTTGACAACTGGACTATAGCCACCTTAACCCTTGACCTCATTAGAGAGATTATGGTACAGATTAGCAAGCATGTTGAAAAAAGTGCAGATGATTGCAAGAAGTTCATAATTGTAAATGTTATAGTTCCACTTAGCAGCAGAAAAGGTCTAGAAGAGATAGAAGCAGGGGTGCCAGTCTCCATTTGAATCTGTTTGTAAAAGAATATCACCAGATGCATAGGCAAAGGCATTGGTGGCAATGGCAAAGGGGCAGAAGAGATTGGAGAGCTAAAGGATGGGGTAGGAGAGGAAGAGAGCTTTAAGGGAGTCAAAGAATTCCTGGCAGGCATGGGTCCAGGACCAGGGGGTAAACTTCTTGGTAAGGTTAAGGAGGAGGCAGGTAATAAAGGAGTAGTTTGGAATAAATCACCTGTAGAAGTTAGCAAAGTCAAGAAAGGAATAAATATCCTTGAATTTCTGAGGGGTCAGCCATTTGGCAATGCTATTAATTTTGATGGGGTCTATGGCAAGTTCACCAGGGTAAACTACCATGCCTAGATATCTAACCTTTGAGAAGGCAAAAGTGCATTTCTTCAATTTGAGATGAAGATTAAGATTAACCATCCTTTTCAGAATGCAGGCAGTGCAGGTTCTGTGGGTGTCAGCATTTGAAGAGGAGATAGAAAGACCATCCATATAGATAACCAACCATTCTTTTGCAATCATGTTGTAGAAGAAGTTATTTATAAAGCACTAAAAGGTAGCAGGTAAGTTGTATAGCCTGAAAATCATCACCATTGGTTCAAAAAGGCCTTTGTAAGTAATAAAGGCTACTTTACATTGATGTCCATCTTTGATTTAGACATTATTGTACCCTTATCAGATGTTAAACTTAGTGAAAACAGTAACTTTCTGAAGTTTGTTGATAAGGTCAGAGATAAGAGGGAGGGAGTAGGCATCTCAAATAGTATGTTTGTTGAAGTACCTGTAGTTTTAGCAAGAGTGAAGTTTTTCATCCTTTTTTTTAACAAAGAAGAAGAAAGATGCTTGAGGGTAGTTAGAAGGGCAAATTTTGCCTGCATAAAGGTTTTATTTGATGAAGTCCTTGGTGGCTTGGCAGTTGGAGAGGGAACAAGGGGTAGATCTTCCTAATTTTAGGGATAAAGGTCTCTTTGAGGTTAATCTCATGGTCATAGGGTCTAGATGGAAGAAGTTTGTCTAGTATCTTGGGGGTATCAGAGAAGACAGCAGTAAACTGTTTATACTCAGAAAGTAGAGTGGTCCTTGATTTGGCCTTTTTAACCTCAATGGCTAGCTTGATGGAGGTGGTAAGCTTGGCAACTGTTGCTAAGGGAAGGAACATGAAACATATGTTAATAACATGAAAGGAGTGTTGTTTGTAGAGGACACTGTCAATTTGTTGGTCTGGCAACTTAAGGTCAAGGTAATAGACAATGTGTTTATTATCAGAGATGGTCATTTTTTGGACAATGTTGTTAAAGGAAGGGCTGCACTGCCTTGGAACAGTAAAGTTCCTTGAATTGATCTGAGAAAGATGAGATGGAAAGTGAGTTTGCTATTCAATTGACAGTGGGATTTGTGGCCTAAAGCCATGGGAGTCTTAAGATAAGGGTTTCCCTGCCACATGCCATAACATGGCAGAAAACTGAGTGGGTTACTTCTTCTATTTGGAAAAGTATGGTGCAGCTATGGATAATGTAAACCTTCTTGTTCAGGAAGAAGTCAACATTTCAGATGTTGAGGAAAGTAGGAAGACAGGTAATAAGTAACTTGTGGTGGGAGATGAACTTCCAGTTGATACAGTTGATTTGTGCTCTGCTATCAATAAGGGTGAAAGAATCTATGACTAGGCTTAGGTACATGGAGGAGGATACTTGTATATTGATTCTTGTTGATTTTCTAGATAAAAATACAAGTATAGGTGTACATAAGAGAGAGGGAGCACCTTATGTAGGGAAGGTACTCTGTTTCAAAAATCTAACACTTTTACTCTTTCCACCTCTGCTTCATTATCACTAACCTCTTTGATCCTTGGTTCTTCTTTGGCAGCAACCTTCTTGGCAGAAGTGGTGGCTTTTTATTATGTACTGCTCTAAGTGCACCTCATACCCAACTGAACCAGCAAGTGGTGAAGGCCCACAGCAATGACAAGATGAGCTTTTAAGAATAGAGCTCCTAACTAGGCAAAGGAAGGGATTGAGTGGAACCTCCCATGTAGACAGGCTAATGTTACAAGAGGATTAGACTCAGGAAATCCAAGTCCATACCATCCTGTATATATATTGCCAGAGGGTGCAGCCCCCATATACAGGATGACTAACTACTATCTATGTTAACCAATAGTGATATAGACTCTTGCTTACTGATAAAGAAGCATAGGGCAAAGGATAAGGAATAAGGTAGTGGCCCCATGGATCAAGGGAAGGAGAAAAGTACCATACCATAAGGAAGTGGGAGAATGGAAGGGAAGCATACTTGTAAAGGTGGATATGAATATAGCCAGGCTGCTATGAGGCTGAGAAGATTACTATCTAGATCTCTGTCACAGATCAATCCTAATCTAGATCCATTAGATCAGATATCATCATAATCAATCTAGATCTCATCTGAGATCTGCCACATCATATGACCAATACTTATATGCAGGGAATACTCTGAATAGAACCTAAACCCAAATCTAGGGTTATTCTTGTCTTTGGCATAGAAGTCTCATAATCACATATTGAGACCATCAGTGTTTGCTAAGTGCATAACACTTTTGTGTTGGTGAAGGGGAAGTTTGAACAAAAAGCTACATTATATCTGGAATTCCTGCATTAGAGATAAAGACTGAGCTTAAAGCATCATTCTCATTTGTAAGAGGGTAAGTTTGCCAATCTTGATTGAGTCAACATCCATGGCATTCAGGTCTTTTTCAACCCAAGGAAAGGAGGTGCCGGAGGCCCAGGCATAGGCCTTGGGGTTCTTTCAGCAGAGTTCTATAAGCTTGGCATGGTCAGAGGTTTATTGGAAGTGGACAGATTTTTTATACCAGTTCTTAACATGGATAGAAATTTCATTGAGATTCTAAATCCAATGGGATAGTCAGAGGGGAATTCCAGCTTCATAGTAGGCAATAAGGACATTGTTGTTCTTGATGTTGGCAGGTACTGCATGGTTCTAAAACTCAGTGGTATATTTAGTGAGCAAAGGAGTCCACTCACCTTTTTTATTCTGGCACATCTGGATGTTAGCTAACCAGTAAATAGCAGCAATGATGGTGTCCTGCTTCTTGAAGGTGGCATTGAATGCCTTGACAAAGGTACTAAAAATCCCATGGAGACCACTGTTCCAATAATGCTCTTTTTCTGGTACATGGTCACTTAGGAAAGAGTGGGGCCTTTGGTTATATAGGAGAGGGTAAAGGTAATCTTCTTCTCATTTGAGTTGTAGACTGCAACATTAATGAAGAGGTAAAACTGGATGGAGTTTAGCCAAGCTTCCACTTTGGAGCAGTTGACATTAAAGTGCTTGAAAATATCAAGGTAAAGCTTAGTGGGTTTGCTAGAGGGTGGAATATTGGACATGGTGGGGGTGGAAGTAGTAATAGTGGGGAGAATGTGGAAGAGGAGTTGTTGTCTGGTGGGAGTGGGGAAGGAGGGTGTAGATATATGAGAAATCTGTAGGGAGAAAGAGAACTCATGTGCTAAGGCACAATCTTATTCTTGATCTTCAGTGAAGTGAAGGATATGATCTTGAAGATCTTTTTCTGGGGTGCTAGAGTGGTAACTAGGGACATCTTCTGGTTCAGAAGACTCTAAAGGATCCTCTGTGGGTTGAGTTCTGGGCTCTCTCCAAAAAGTGTTGAAAAACAAGGGAATCTTGGGTGGAATGGTGGTGGAACTATAGCAATGGTAGCTGCAAGTAGATATACTACTTCTTTTGTTACACTAGGCCTGGGTTGGGACTAATGTAGACCTTATGGGCTTAGGGCTAAGGAGAAGGCTCAATAAAAGTTAGCCTAGAACTAAAGCAAAGGTGCAAACATGGGATAGTTCCATGGTTCCTTAGTGAAAGTTGGAGATAAGACTAGGATGCTTGAACTAGTCAAGAATGAAGGGATGCTTGCCAACAAAGGTTGCAAGTGGGCTAAGGATTCTGATAATGTTCTGAAGAGAACAAAGTGAAATAGGCAGAATAAGGTAGAAGTAGCATAGAAAGTATGAACAATAAAGTACACTACTTATAATACTTTGGATAAGGTTCAGACTCAGTTGAATGAGTCCATAGGGATGACTAAGGATAACTAAACAATCCATGTGGAAATGAATGGAATGTAATGGAAGTAGATGGTAAGTAATATCTGCTAACTGAGGGAAAGTTCTAAAATAAAAGAAGTCTGAAAGTTCAAGAATAAAACAAGGAAGCATCTGAGATATGCAAAGTCTGAAGCTAGGACAAAGGAAGAGGAAAATAAATAGGACAATTGTAACAATGTGTTGTCAAAGAGAAGGTTGGGCAGCTTTGGAGTGATAAAGCCTCTTTGAGTGGTCAGAGGTGAAGGGGATAGTAAGCAAGTTTGGTATCCAATCAACAATAAGGTTTGTGGCTTGGGGCCATGGGAGTCTGAGAATAAGGGTTTTCTACCACATGCCATGACATGGCAGGACATAGAGTGAATTACCCCTTCTGGCCAAAGAAGTATGTTGCAAGTATGAGTAATGCAACTCTTTTTGTTTAGGAAGGAGTCAACATTGCAGATGTTAAGAGGAATAGGGAGTTGAATAGTAGGGAACTTGTGGTAAAAGACAAATTCCCAGTCAATACAGTTAATTTGTACTCTGCTATCAACAAGAGTAGAGGCATCTACAACTAATCTCAGGCACACAGAGGGGAAAACTTGTACTGGGATTCTCATTGATTTTCTAAAGGAGGATACAAGTACAGGTGCACAGATGAAAGAAGAAGCATCTTGCATAAAGGAAGTATTCTGCTTTAAAAATCCAGCCCAAATCTTTCCACTTCAAATTCTTTATCACTAACCTCTTTAATCTTCATTGTCTCTTCTTTAGCAGTGACCTTCTTAACAGATTTCTTTGGGGTGGGGGTAGAGCTGGTGGCAGAGGTAGGGAAGTAAATGCTGGAGCAGGTAGCAGCATTATATCCAGGTTTCCTGCAATAAAGATAAAGATTAAGCTTAAAGCATCATTCTTATTCCTGAGAGATAAGCTTGATGAGTTGAATGGAGTTGATATTCATGGCATTCAGATCTCTTTTAGCTCAAGAGATAACAAAGGGAATACTAGGGATCCAGATGTGGATTCTGGGGTTCTTGCAATGGAGCTCTGTAAGCTTGGCATGGTCAAAGGTACCTTGGAAGTGAATGACTTTGTCATACCAATCCTCTATGGTACTGGGAATCTTGTTAAAGTTTTGGATTTGACAAGATAGCCAAAGAGAGACTCTAGCTTTATAGTAGGCAATAAAAATGTTGTTATTCTTGAAGTTAGCAAGAACCACATGATTCTGGAATTCTGTGGTATAATCTATAAGGGAAGGAATCCATTTATCTTTCTTGTTCTGGTGCATCTGTGTATTAGTGAGCCAGTGGACAGCAGAGGCAATGATATCTTGTTTCTTAAAAGAGGTGTTGAATACCTTGATAAATACACTAAAGGTTCCCATAGTGACCACCATACCTGCAATACTTTTCTTTCAATATATGGTTACCCAAGAGAGGGCAGGGCCCATGGTTATGTAAAAGAGGGTTGTTACTGAAATGGCAACAGCCATCCTGTTCTCATGTCTTATTCTTAAAGCTAGTGGACACAAACAAGAAGCTGTGGTTTTAGCTAGATCCACAGTGAACTAGGCAAAAGAGATTAAGAGAAGAAGTCAAGTGCCTTATATAAAGCCCTAAAGCTCAAGTGTACAAGACTGGAAGAATCCAGCTTGTGCCAGCCCTTTATATATGTTACAGATGTGTGCACAGACCATGTAACTTGGGTCTGCCCTAAACTATGCTACAGTAAGCAGACCAATGGCAGTAAGAGAGTGAGTATCTTAGCAGTTCCTCATGATAACTGCCAGATAATGATGTCATGGTCTGGAACATTTTAGAATGTGAAATATGAAAGTGTGAAATGTGAAGAAGTAAAATGATAAGAGTTCCCAGGGTCATGTGATGTGAAAATGAAAAAGTGATTATAACAGTTACACTGCAAGACTTTGAGCAACTATACCTATAGCCTTGATGTATGCTTCTGCTGCTGCTAGGGGCTCTGCTGAAGCCTAGCCTTTGAACTAGAGGCTAGGAGAACTAGACAATAAGGGTACTGAGTCAAGGAACTTGTGAAAACCTTAAAGGTTCAAGTACACAAGACTGGAGACTCCAGCTTGGACTTGGACCCCTTTTATACTATTGCATCTTGAGCATGGACCAAGAGAAAGTACCCTGCCCTACAGTGGTGTACAGTAAGCTACCCAATGGGAAAAAAAAAAGGGAGAATCTAGAAGTACATAAGGAAAACAGGTAGTATGAGATTATAGGCTAGATTAGCCTAGATCTAGTGAAGTGTGAAGTGGTGAAGGTGTGAAATGTGAAATTGTGAAGATGTGACATGGTAACACAGTGAAGATGACAGGGTCACATGATGTAAATATGTGAAGAGTCAGCAGAAAATACAACAGGGTAAAAAAATGAAATAAAAGGGAAAATATGCATTATAACAAGGGTAAACATGATCTTTTTCTTATCTGAGTTATAGACTGTGGCATTGACAAAAAGGTTAAACTGGACAGAGTCCAGCCAAGCTTCTGCTTTGAAGTGGTTGCCATTAAAGTATTTGGAAATGCTAAGGTAAAGCTTGGTAGGTTTGGTAAAGGATGAAGTATTGAACATGGTGAAGGCAGAAGAAGCTATGGGGGAAATATGAAAGAGAGGGCATTGTCTGGTTGGAGTAGGGGAGGGAGGCATGGGTACTCAAGGAATCTGTAGAGAAGAAAAGAACTTATGCACTAAAATATGATCTTAATCCTAATCTTTGGTCAAGGGCAAGAAGTGATTTTAAGAATCTTCTTTCAGGGTGCTAAGATGGTGACTAGAGAATTCTTCTGTTTCAGAAGATTCTAAGGGGTCCTCCACAGGTTGAGATCTTGGCTCTCTCCAGAGAATGTTAAGAAATAAGGGGATTTTGGATGAAATGTTGGTGAAACTACAGCAATGGTAGCCACAAGTAAATAAGACTCAATAATGGTCAGCCTTGGATGCTAAGGATAATGCAAACATAAAATGGCATTATGGTCCCATAGTAAAGATTGGGGACAAGGCTAGGATGCTGGTGCTAGTCTAAGGACAAAGGTAATGCTTGCCAATAATAGTTGCAAGTGGGGCTCCCTTGAAGGGTGGACTGGGGGTTCTGGCTAAATCTGAGAGAATGAAATAGAAAGAATGATGTTGGGTAATATAAAGATAGAAGTAGCATAAGGAATATAGAGAAGAAAATATGCTACTTATACTGAGGAAAATAAGGTTGGGACTCAGTTAAATGAGTTAGAACAAATAACTAATGGTAACTAAGTAATCTATGTAAAAACAGATAAAATATGATAGAAGCAGAGCATAAGTAATATCTGCTAACTGAAGAGAATGTTCTAGAATGAAGAAAGTCTGAAAGTTCCAGAACATAACAAGAAAGCATTGAAAATGTGCAAAGTTCAAAGTTAGAACAAGAAAAAAAATAGACTAATTGTAACAAACTCTAGATTAAGGCTAAGTTCTAATATTTAAGGTATTCCTGTTAAAACTTATTCCAAGATATATAGTAAGAATTCAGATAACATATTCTGAGTACAGATACCCTAATGGGGCTTGGCTCATGGGAAATAACATACTTTAAAGACTTCTAAGAAAGTTTAGAGAGAGTCTGAAAAAAATTAAAGGTAATTTTTGCTGGATTAAATGGAACTTGGCTTTACCTTATGTGGTACACCCTTGCACAACCCAGTGTTCTGATTTGCAGAGGGGTCAGAGGAAGAGAGAAGAGCAGTCTTATAGCTCAATATAAGGAACAAGTGAGATAAGGAATATTAAGTCTAGTTATAATAAGAATAAGCTTATTAGAATTTCCTTAGGAATTCCATTAAGGCCTGGAGTTACTCCAGGGTAACCCAGAGGTTCAGAGGGTAAGCTTAAAAGCTTAGTCAGAGTAAGGATAAAGTTCAGATAAAGGGTATTTTTATTAATATTCAAACTATGGTATTATATAGGAGTTAAAGTATGTATAGTTCTAAAATAACAAGAGATATAAGCAAGAAGTGGAAATGAAACTGGATTTATCTCAGAAGCAAGAGCAGGTGCCAATATATCTTGGAGACAAATGGAAATGTTAGCAATAACAGTGTTAAGGCATATTAGACTGAACCAAAAGGTAATGGAAATAAAAGAGGCAAGACAGAAAAGCAACAGGAACAAAAGCAGAGGAAGGCATGGAGTTACAACAGAGTGGTCTGAAGGGGATAAAGTAAAAAGTAAGATATACTAAGTAACTAAAAATGTGGCAAAGCTAAAATGCAATAAAGTGAAAAGAAAATAAAGGGCTAAAACAACTATAGTAACACTAATGCAGGGAAAACACAAGCATAGTGAGTTTAGAGGACCAGTAGAAACTGGATTAGAATTGGATTCAGAATATAGGTGTAATGGGTAACTACCCATCCTAGACTCAGTTCTTGAACAACCTTGGTGAGTGCCTCAACCTTGAATATCTGCTAGGGCTTTTATGCTAGTGGCTCCAAACTAGGCACCTTAAGGGAATGTCTGAGCCAGCCCTAGAGAGCTCGGGGGGATTCCCAAAGGGGATGGCTGGAAGATCATAGAGTCCTCCTGTGTAATCTCAACTAAGAGACAAGAGAGTGAGACTGAGAAAATCTCAGCTCACCACTCCCTGCCTTATATACTATTGGGATCCACACATGGACCAAGTACAGGGAGCCTACCCTAATGTAGCTATCTATGGACACCAATAGCCTAAGTAGCTCATACCTCTCATAATAGATAGGAATGCATAACTTGTGTGTGATGGGTGAGGCAATGGCCTTGCAGATAGGGGATGGTAAGGGGGAGGCTGCCACACCATGAGAATGTGGGGAAATGGAAGGGTGCACTGGTATCAATCTATGAATGCGGCATGGCCACCTGGTGGCTGAGGAGATTGCATCAATCTCTGCCACAGATCCAGATCCTAATCTCTGAAGAGATATCATCAGCATCTGAGATCTAAGATCCCATCTGGGATCCAGCCACAATCACCTGACCTAAACCTTAGTGTGGGGATACTCTGAATGAACACTAACCTTAGCCTAGAGCTTAACCTTATAAGGCAGCTTGTTCACACGATCACATGCTTCTGGTTACATGACCTGCATTACATGCTTTCTGAGTCTCTCATGGTCACGTGAGACCATGTGTTAGGCTTGTGCTGTAACAATAGAAAAGGCAATAAATAGGAAGATGTTGCCATTCACAAAGTACTCAAACTAATACCAATAACTCTTTATCATAGATGAAATAATTGCATTCTGCACCTGACAAAAAGTGAAACAGAAATGCAGCAGAATGTCAATCACCATTCACTAGATAAGATAGGATAGTACCTGTGGTGATATCAGAAGAATCAGTTTCAAGACACACTAATTGTAAAGAATTAGAATAAACAAGGAAGGGAGTGGATAACATGATTTGCTTAAGGGTAACAAAGGCCACTTGTTGATCAGAACCCCAGGAAAAAGGAGTGTCTTTCCAAGTCAGATTATTGAGTGTGTTATGGCTCCAGCCTAACACACGGTCACATGTGATTATGAGAGTCTTCAGACCACGTGATCATGGGAATAAGTAGCCAAACAAGGCAAACCCTAGGCTAAGGTCAGAGTCCTTCAGAGTATTCCCCAGCACTTAGGTTTAGGGTTACATGATGTGGCTGAATCTCAGATGAGATCTTAGATCAGATGCCAATGATATCTCCTTGGAGATTAGGATCTGGATCTGTGGCAGAGATCAATGCGATCTTTTTGGCCTCATGGTGGCCATGCCTTTCCACAAGATCCAATACCAGTGCACTTTCATTCCACCCACATTCTCATGGTGTGGCAGCCTCTCTCCTACCATCCCTTATCTGCAAGGCCACTGCCTCATCCCTTCCATTACGATCCATGCCCCCTCCTTATTATCTATTACTAAGGGTAGGAGCTCCTTATGCTATTGGTGCACATAGATAGCATAGATTAGGGTAGGCTCCCTGTAGATGGTCCATGCGTGGGCCCTGACAATATATAAGGCAGGGAGTGGTGAGCTGAGGAACCTCAGTCTTACTCTCTTGTCCTTTAGTGAATTATACAGGAGGAGCCTATGATCTCCAGGCTGTCCCCAAGAAGGGGATCCC
>JBBPJW010000782.1:0-21065 GCA_038088935.1 Pulveroboletus aff. viridisquamosus
CGGCGTCCTCGTCGTCCTCGCCCACCCCGTCCCGTCTCCAAGGCCACTCTAACCTAACCCCGTCGTTGCCCATGTCCCCGCTGACCCACGCGCTCTCTGTCCAGTCCGAATGCCACCATCAATTCCGGTGAGTCGCGACGGACTCCGCCGCTCTTTGTCCCTCCAGCACTGCCCCCCCCCATCGACAAAGCACAGACGAGATGACACCGCCCTCGGTGATGCGCATCTGCGTCTGTGGAGAGGCGAAACGCGCGCGCCCTAGCACCCGTCTCACCTTTGCAACACCCACACGTGGCGCCACGCCGAGGTGTCGTCTCCAGGATGGCTCATGTCCAAGCTGGTCTCGGTGCAAGCTCGGCGGGCCGGTAGCGTCGCAGACGAACGAACGAACGGACCTGTGTTCGGATCTGTCGTCGCGTGCATGCCGGTCCATTGTCGCCCCTCCTCGACACCGTCGCGTCGCACAGTGCCTGTGGGCCTCGTCTGTGGTGCACAGCACGATCTCGCGAATATCAGTGGCAATCCCCGAAGACCCTTGATTCTCAAGATTTATGTAGGCCATAGAACATGGCAACGTAATGGCTTGGCCAGCTAATCAGCGGAGTTGTCTGACACTGAAATCTTGAAACTCCGTCGTGGCATCACTACTTCCTTTTCTGGACCTCATAGGTTTGCAACCCCAACACCCTTGATATCATCAGCGCGTGGTGGCACCATCCAATGTCTTCTACACCATCACTACTCATATTTGCCCCACGTACTCGCCAGTCCGAGCGTGGTCGTCTATCATAATAACCCATCCCGAAGCGTAAAGGTATCATAGCAACCAACAACAATGCACCAGTAAGATGTCATACCAGAGCCACAAATGATGTACGATGCTGAAAACACCTGTGCATGGATGTCGCCCCATCCGATATCTAAACAGGTTCCCCACTAGCCCATCAGACCTTCACCGTCCGAGAAAGCAGCCGAACTGTATCCACTGGCGCTCAATTCGCTATAGCGAGCAATCCGGAGGCGTTGGCTTGGCGGGATCGTCTTATCCTCGAGGCCGTGCGGAGCACCACCACGCAAGACACCTACTCGCTTCATGGCAAGCAGCTATAAACAACCTCAGCACACACCAGTATAACGACAACAATGAAACCTACATTATGTGCAGCATTGCTATGATCATATACTCCACCGAAAAAGGCAGTAGTAGCGTCTCTACCAATGTGCTTGGTCAAAAGGTGACGACCGCCCGGGTGTTCGTCAAGAAAGTCGCACACGTCGTGGATGAAACCAGCGATACAGATCAACGGGCGCATCTTGGCCTGCGCTTGATCTACAACATATGCGGTCAACAAAAGGCGACACGCATGGACCCTCGTCACTCACAGCTCTCCCAGTTGATGACAGGAAGATCGCTGTTGTCAGATGGCCAAGAGAGCTTTTCCTGAGTTTCACGCAAGCGTTTGAGTTCCATGGTGAGTTGACCCTTACGGACCTCGTTGTCAGGAAACGTCTGACGAGGGATCAGTACCATAGGTCACTGGGTCTAGTCAACGCCCGTACCTTTAGGTGGGAAGCAAGCCCGAGCTGTTGGCAAACCCAAATGAACCACTTAGTGGGATCATACTGGTACCACCTGATCGCATTCCGGTAGTCCATGGGGAACTGGTGGTGGAAGTTGTGATAGCCCTCCCCGATAGTGACGAGCGCAGTGACCAGATGGTCGCGAGGAGTGTGTTTGTCATCAAAAGGTGTCTCGCCCAGCCAGTGAGCAAGGGAGTTGACGCAGAAAGTAGACTGCAAAAGCCATGAGTGGACATGCCCCACCCGTTATAAATACTTACATGATGAACAAAGACCAGTCTCAACAAACCGGCATATACATATCCACCCTTCCAATCACCCCACCCAAGACCAGCGATGAGAGTCGGGAAGAAGATGCCCATGATGAACACCAACTTGAGGTAGTGGCGGTGTTGCCACCTGACAATGTCATTCTTTGAAAGATCGCTGACGTCTGCCACGCCTGGTTTGCGGCGAGGCTTCAAAATCATCCAACCAATGTGTGACCAGAGAAGCCCTTTGTGAGCATTGTAGGGATCGAGGTCGGTATCGGTGTACCGGTGATGAGCGCGGTGACCGCGAGCCCACCACCGGATGGAGCCCTCGACGGCACCAGCGCCAAACATGGCAAAAGCATACTGCAAGGGTCTCGATGCGTTATACGAACGATGAGCCCAGAGACGGTGGTAGCCCGCTGTGATGCCTGAGAACAACGTCAATTGTCCGAGACACAGAGGGAAACAAAAGGAACACGAACCAAGGCCAGTCATGTAGTAGTAAATGACCGCCCAAACGGCAGTCTCCCATCTAAGGGGGGTGTAGTACGCTCCGGCGAACCCCAATAATGGAGTCAAACCAAGAATGCCGACGTGGAGCCAGTTTAGGTTCTGCAAGAGGTTCTCCCATGTCACCGGAGGTAATGCCTTCTGGTGTTTGAGTGTGTAAGACACGTAGTTGTCAGGAATGTTGGCGTCGGCAGGAACGTGAGTGGGGTCTTGGACAAACTCGGAGGGATCGATAGAGTCGGGGATCGCATCAGTCTGCGGCGTGATGGAAGGCGTGGTGGTGGTGGTGGTCATCGCGTCTGGCGGCGGGGAGCTGACGGGAGGGGCCGACGACATCGAGAAACAAGTTGGTCAAGGGGCAAGAGACGAGGGAAACGCTATCTCGTCGGCGGGCTTTTATGCAGCGTAAATTCTTTGGGGTTGCCACCGCTTCCGACTCCGGTGATGTAATTTACGTGCGCACCGTCTACTTGAGCGTTCTCGTTCCTCGTCCCTCCTACCCGGACTGAGTGCTTGCTAGCGCGTATGCACGGGGCATAGGACACACGCGGTGGCCAACATCCATGTCGTTTTTCGACTGGCCACAGCAAGAAAGTGTCCGTGGTGGGTGTGCGAAAAGCGTTGGGGGCGCCTACTGCGTGAAAGACAAATATGTCCCCGAATTCACCAGGTACACAAATTCGCCCCACATGGCATCAATCTCCGTGACGAGCGCTACGAGCCCGCAGATCATTTCGCCCAGCGCCTTGCGGTCGACCGCTCTCAGTAGATCCTCGTCCCAGGCTCTCCTTCCTATGGCCCATTGCAACGTGACTATCCAAGAATCGGCCCTTGCATTGTCGAAATGCCCATGTCAGCTCGTAAAATCGCCTGACTATTCCTGAGTGCTCGTGCCGCAGTGGGTTTGTCCATGGGCTCTATGCCATTCATGCCTAGCAGAACAGGGAGCCGAACAGATAGGCATACGAGAGGGAATGCGAAGAGAAGGAAAGGATTTGTTTTTCGCGTACGTGTCCTGGAAGGGAAGTGTATATCTTTCGTCAAGAGGGGCTACTAGATGGAAGCACGAGGTTACCTGAACGTTTCATGGGACAGGACCACAGTACCATGCTGGGCGGGGTAAGGATGTGCAGCACACCTCCCGGATGATCATATGAAAAAGTATCCCAGACCTTGTATTATATCCACCGCCACCGGGGGAGGGAGACGGTCCATCCATGCTCCCAATCTAGACTTGCTAACTAACGTGTGCTTTGTTCACGAACTTGGGCTCGTATATGGACGATGGTGATCGACAGTCTCTTCGAGCTAGTTTGTTCGATGGTCCTTTGCTCTTATCGAACACAGAGTGAACGAACCTGCACATCTGCAGCTCTGCCGCCATCATGGCGGGTATCGATTTCGGTCGTGATCTCCACTATTCCCCAGTTCCAAAATATTCACCATTCACTTTTCCAGGTACAACTTCAGCGCCCAAGTCTTTCACATAACACGACGGAACCCATCTGAACTGTGGCGCACGAGTTGAAAATGATTTTGGGCTGACAATTGGCCGATTTTGCATCTCGAAGAGCAAACAGCCACGAAGACGGGATCAACAGCAATGTGTCCGTGCCGCTCGAAACGATGATTCTTTCTTCCACTCTCCTGACGAGCAAAGCCAACCCGAAACCTCCTTTCTTCGTCATCTCCTCCGACTATCCGTCGTCGTCCCAGATGCAAGACGTGTCACAGTACTTTGCGCCAATGGAGGGACCGTCTCGCCGATACCTTTGAAGAAGAGGAAAAAATCCGTCTCCAGAATGTTTTTGCGACAGAAACCACCGTCTCACGACGACGGAGGATCAGAATCAAGCGTCTTGTAGACACGTATGGCAGGCGAATGAAATCCTCATATCAACTAGCGCCCTCCCAAACCCAATCGCAAAATCGATATCGTCGTTGGTGAGAACAAGACTAGACGACGGACAATCGGGCGATATATGAAATGCAGGGATGAGCCATACCCATCCAAGAGCAACCTGCAACAGAGCATGAACACAATTTCGTTGCAAGATGTGCTGCAAGTAAACGACCTCGCCCAAGAAAAGTTTAATGCGAAGCTCGCGATTTGCGTCAAGAAGAATACCCGGCGAATCCTCTGGGTTGCCTTCTTCCATTGGCAATGAGATAAAGGTATAAGAGCTTTCCGATGTGCGCCGCTGCAGACTTTCATGTTTCGACTCAGGCACTAGCTCATCCAACGTGGCTCGATCTCCCTCGGCTCCGTTCAGAGGACGCAGAACAAAAGTCATAACTGGCCCCCTCTATCGGTCGAGATATCAGAACAAGTCAATTTCGGAAGTGATAGTCGCATACGCTGTCAGCATTTCGAGTGGGTTGCATGTCTGATATGCCCATCTGTGCAAATCCACGTATCATCTTCGTCCTGTCCCATCTATCGTTCCTGAAAGGACTGGTTTGTGTCATACCGGCTGAGTCGTGTGACCCTTCCTCCCAATGCTCGAGCTCATTAACAAGACCGTTACTGTACCGCGCCAGAGATGCCCAAAGCTTGCCCGTCGTTGATCCATCAATTGCATGACCTTTTCCAGCCCTCGTGATTACCACACTTGCCGCTTGCACGAGGTGAGGTTGTATCCTAGATGGTTCACGCATTCGGATCGTAAGCTTGGTGAGTCTTACCCTGTCAATTTGTGGTATCTTGATGGGTACGGTTTCTTGAATTCCTGGAGGGTCCTTCCTCAGGAATGATCGTAATGGCAGGGGTCCTCTTCCATCGAGAGCTTGCGACCAATAGAACAACCATCGCCGCTGGCTGGGTATGCTAACACCAGTTTTGGGCTTTTGGGCAAATGGCACGTCTGAATGATGTTTCAAAGCGTGCAGGGAAGGTTTCATACGTCTAGACGTATGGAGATCAAGAACTTTTTCTACTGTGTTCACCATTGGCTCTGACGAAACACGGGACAAATCTGCGCTCAAACGGATAGAGGGGGACTGGTCAATTGCGGCAGGTAGCACTGCGGGTGTATCTGTCGACGGTGTCCGTAGACCCTTCCTGTCGCCGATAAGCGACCATTCGCTGGATCTGTCATGGAGAGCGCTGGGTATCGGCGGCGCGGAGGGCGAAACGTAAAGCGAGAGTAAATATGCGCAAGCCATAGTGCCTGACCGCCCTTTGCCAGCTGGATTGCCAAACGACGTTGCACTAGGAACGGACGAAAGAGAGAGAGACATCTACCTTTACAGTGAAGGACAGCTACTCGTGTATCCGAGCCAGATAGCCAAGCATGCACCTCTCGCGTGACCAACGAGAGATACAAGAATGGTGGAACACTGTAAGAGGTACGGTGTGACGAGTATGCTCCCTGAGCGAAAAACAAAGAGACTGACTGATGGTCCGGGAAAGGGTATCTGCTAACGCGGCCTTCAAAGACGTTCTCGTGGTAGGCGTTTTCCCTCAGAGGGCAGAAGTTGAACACCCAGAAATCGGAGCCGTGCCGAGCTGATAGGAACCGTTGAACGTCCACACGGTTATTCCGATAGATGCCTTCCACGCCGACTGCAGGGAAGCCCATGACGATGATCTGATCCGTCACATAGGCTAGATCTTTTTCCGAGACATGAAACAGGTGCTCCAGGCTGAAAGGGGGCCATACCTAGTTCAAGATTGAGCTGGTCATCCCTGAAGCGAGCCTTTTTTCCCGACACCAAGCGCTTCAAGTAGAGAGACATTTCAGTTGGGGCCAGTCCAACTCAGCAATGGAAGAAACTGCGTAGTCATCTCGTGGTGATTACATCAGCAAACCCGCTACAGTAATGGTTATGTTACTTTGCTGTTGAGCCAAAAGGTGCACCGCTGTCGAGCGATGGACGTCCCGTCGACGACGCTCTCAACGCCCACAAAACGCTCAGCATCACCTTCACTCGACCAACGTCCATTGAAGCGTCCATTGACGTCCTCCCCGGAGGAGGGCGAGCTCGACGACGGGGAGTCCTCTGCCCTGCCACCGCCATCTCATCTCTCCCCAGACCTACCTCTTCGACTGTCATCACCAGCGTCCGTGGGCAAGTTCGAGTCGAAGATAAAGTTTCCCTTCAAGGCAAAGGTGCCCCCATCATCCGTCGAGCCCCGCCCTTCTTCTCGCTTCGGATCTGACGACAGAAAGCCCGCACAGCAATATGACCGCGGGCCAGAAGACGACCATCGCCGCGACAAGTCCAAGTTTCGTGACCACCGTCAGCAGGATGGCTCGTCCTCACGTCGTCGTATGGCAGACAGCTGGGTGCCCGACGAACGCAGCTGGGATAGAGACCGCGAAAGGGACAGGGACAGGGACCGGTGGCCCCCCCATCCACCATGGGACTTTTCGCGGGACAGAGACTGGGACAGACATCCCTATGACAGTCGCTCTTATAGGCCTCATCCACCTCCACTAATGCCTCCCCGTGGGGCGCGAGACCGATATCTGGACAGACATTTTGATAGGGACGTTCCCCGGGACCTTGCACGCACGCCTCCACTTCCCCAACCAAACCGTATCCGCTCTCCTTTCTCGCCACGCCGTTCCCAGTCACGTTCATCCTCCCCGTCTTCGCCCAATCTTCATCACAAACACAGGCTTCCGACTCGTCGATCACCCACCTCCGCGTTCTCGCCTCTGTCCAGGGACTTCCGTTCTGACAGGACGCGCCCTGAACCCTGGGATCGTGACCAGCGACCGAGGGGAGGCGACACTTATTGGGGCGCTGGTGCACCCCCACCTGCTAACAGGGCAGGGCGTCGAAATGCCGCCACTCATGACTTTTCACGTACAGGTGAGTCACGGGTTTGATGGATATGCCCCGGAGTATAACTATCCTATTGACAGACATGGAATATGGTCCCGTCTCGCCGTCACCCGTATCTTCCAGCCGTACGCCACCACCACCCCGTTCTCCAGCACCCCCTGAGCCACCCCCTGAGCCTATGGAAGACTCCACGGCTGGGGATTCGGTTCAACTGAAGGATGATAGTCTACCTGCAGCCCATACTGTAGTGTCTTTTACTCTCAAACGTCCTAACGCTCCGCGCGGCGACCACTCCCCATCACCACTACCATTACCGCCTGCAAGAGAAGAGGACGTTCAAAGAGCACGGGAGAAACGGGCCGCGGTTGGCGATGTTGATGAGAGAAGTGGGCAAGTCGATGAAGGCGGGAAGCTCCCAGGAACAACGGGGAAGAAGAGGCGGGTGCCTATGGAGAGATCACAGAAAGAAGAGATGGAAGCATATGGAAGGACGTTTGAGGGGTGTGGCAAACAGTCAGATTATAATATTACGACAAAGGTTGGGGAAGGGACGTTTGGGTACGTGATGTTTGTGCGGCGGTCGTGCGACATGCTGACCTACGTCCGTCGCATTGCGCTACCCAGTGAAGTCCACAAAGCAGTCCAAATTTCTACAGGGCGAGCTGTGGCTCTGAAACGCATCCTCATGCACAACGAGAAAGAAGGGATGCCTGTGACTGCCCTACGAGAAATCAAGATTCTTAAAGCCATGAAGCATCCATGTATCGTGGATATTGTCGACATGTTTGTGGTTCGGAGTGAGTTCTAATTCCCTTGTTCTTCTGTTTCTCACCATTGGTCGTATCCTCACTCATACGGTTGGCATGTCACAGGTAGTGGGAAAGATTCTCCTCTCTCAGTGTACATGGTCTTTCCATACATGGACCACGACCTCGCAGGACTCTTGGAGAACGAGAGAGTAAAACTGCAGCCCAGTCATATCAAGCTGTACATGAAACAGCTCTTGGAGGGAACGGAGTATATGCACCGAGTGAGCGGCCTGTTTCGGCTCCACATCGAGTCTTGTGTTGAACACGCAAACATAGAACCGTATCCTCCATCGTGATATGAAAGCTGCCAACTTACTCATCTCCAATAATGGATCTCTGCGCATAGCAGATTTCGGTCTTGCACGTGCATTTGATCCCTCTATCGTTCTCCCGTCGACGGGTGGTGACTTCCAAGGCAAGGGTGGTAAATACTCGGACGGGAAGGAAAAGAGGTACACGAACTGCGTTGTCACAAGGTGGTACAGACCTCCTGAGTTACTCCTTGGAGCGAGGCAATATGCGGGCGAGGTTGACATCTGGGGCATTGGGTAAGTTATCTTGTTCCGATTCTTTACGGTTTCACCGCACCGGACTGGAGAGCTAATCGGCCGCCCACAGTTGTGTCCTTGGTGAGATGTTCATGCGCAAGCCGATTCTTCCTGGGACATCTGATATCGATCAACTGGAGAAGATTTGGCAATTGTGTGGGACGCCTAACCAGCACACATGGCCCAACTTCGATGCATTGCCTGGGTGTGAGGGAGTGAAACGGTTCCAAAACTACCCAAAGAAGCTCAAGTCCACATTTCTCAGGTAGGCATCTGATGACATGGGATTTGTTCACCAGGCGTGTGTTGACCCTCGGTCGTGTGCAGCATCAGCATCGGCCCGGAGACGTGCGACCTCCTGGACAAACTCCTGACGTGCAATCCGCGGGACAGGATCACAGCCTCCCAAGCGCTTGACCACGACTACTTCTGGACAGACCCATTACCCGCAGATCCCAAGACGTGAGGTGCCACCGCCAGTTTACTTGTTCCTGATACTTATATTGCCTGGACTCCCAGACTCCCAGTCTATGAAGCCTCACACGAATTTGACAAGCGAGGACGTCGGAACAATCTGCCGCCGCAACAGCAACATCCTCAACCCCCTCCGGAACACGTGCGTCCTGCACTTCAGCATGGACAGGGATTCTATGGGCACCCTCCACCTGGACACGGTCATGGACGCCCATCAAGGGGTGTACCGCCTCCACCACCTGTCATGTTCACTGCGTTGATGCAGCAGGCACAAGGACCACCTGGTTCTATTTCCATGGGCGCTGAATATGGGGGCTCGCTATCTGGTGCTTACGGACAGCCTGGGCCAGGTATGGGGCTTGTGAATGGATACGGCGTGCCGCCCCTGCTTCCCCCGCCAGGTTGTCTTCCTCCATTACCGATGCCAACCTATGGCCATGGATACGGGCATGGACGGCATTATCCATCTGATAGAGGCGAGAGGGGTGAGAAAGGCGGTAGCTCAAGACCACCTCTCCATCCCTCATTACCTGCGCGGCCTTTGGGGTTACCTCCAAGACCGTCTGTGCCGCTCAGTCGCTACGACCGGGAAAGGGAGAGCCATAGGGACTGGGATCGGGACCGAGAGCGCGATCGAGAGTGGGGGAGGGAACGAGAACGAGAACGGGGGAGATACGAGGCGTCATCCACGGGAGCTGGGAATGAGAGTGGAGGAACTGGAGGCGGCAGTGGTGGACTCAGTGGCGGTTTACCATATTCATAGGATCAGCTGCGTCCGCGTCTCGCTTTCCTTCAGTCGCCCGTTTCGTCGGCATTGCCCTACCACTCCATGTCGCTGGTCCAACGAAGGCTGTGACGCACTTGAATTCGCATTAAACGCACCTCGTCGTCTTTGCATAGTACACGCACACATTTATTAGCTACAATCAGTCAATCAATCATTTCAGTGTTGGGTTTATCGGTGTAACGGCGATGTAGACTGCTAGATAGTGATAGTACGAGTTCATCATAGAATTGTGTTTTAGAGACAATGTCCGGAATCTTTGAACACTTGGAGCTCCCTGCAGTTGAATCTGGGACATGTTTGCACCTACTCCCTTGGGCAAACTGAGTTCTTGAGCGCATGCTGAGTACCACGATAGTAGCTAGCTGTCTGGTGTCGTCTGATTTGCCCGGTACATCCCATTCTGCAATGATGGTCACACCGGACGGACGTGAATAGAACAACCAAGCGTGTGGAATCATGCAAAGATGCGTGAGGTCAACATGTACCAGAGGGACCGGGAGTAGTGTTTCTATAAAGCCAAAGGTGTTTCAAGGATCAACTCTCGATGGTGGATGAACATCACGAAAGAGGGGGGGGAGCGTAACCTCTCGAGCGTGGTCGAGACCCATCACGCACCGTCTACGCCTCAACGTCCTGCGTCACGGCACCCGGCACTTGGTCTCCACCGCCAGACGCAGACACGCTCCCGAACCAATACCGCCTCATGACGTTTCCCTCATCAAAGTCTGCACGTCCAACAAACCGTTCTCCGCGAACGAGACGAGGCAGCCAATAGATATCATCCACCCACATCTGGCCGTATGGGATATGTGGTAGGTCCGTGCTGGGATCGGTAGAGGGATTGGGAATGCCTCCCGACGGGTCAGAGTCGGACAGACCGTGGCTCCGCGCGTATAGACTGTCGTGTGAGAGGGAGAACCAGCCTGGCTTCATCTCGTCCGACCTGCTCTTCCCGCGCCATCACATATCACATATCGAGGCAACACATTAGCGAAACCGGAGGGAAGCGGTTAGGACCGGTACTCACTCGGTGGGTATTCCGACGTGCTCACGGGCGGAATAGATCCGGATGTCGAACGCCCAGTCAGTACCGCTGACGACGAAGAAGAGCGTCCCGGCGTACTCGAGCGGTGCATCGATCCCGGCTTCTTCCTGCTCGTGGTCGGCGTCAGAGGGTGCGCAGGACGTGAACGGACAGGGATGCGAGCGCACCTGGAGCTCTCGTCGAGCGGCCTGTGCAGGCGTCTCCCCTGGCTCGACTTTGCCTCCGAAACCATTGTACCTGCCCATGTGACCCACGCACCATGTCAGTACATCGCCATGATGGCCGGGTTACACGTATACATCGAGATCGAGGAATGCGTTCTACAGAGTGGCTTGCATGTGCAAGTCCTCACCTCCTCGAGAAAAGGATGCGAAAAAACACGTTGGAACGTGGAGGCGACCCAGAAAACTTACAGACCAGCACCAAAGCCACGTTTCTTGAGCCCGAGTAGTAGCTAGATCGAGGAGGGGGGTGATTGCACACCACCACCACCCGGTCCAGTGAGTGACTGCTCGGCGAGCAAACGCGCATGGGCACATACTTTGTTACCTTCCATCACGAACGCGTTCGTGTATAGGCGTATGGACTTGAATGACAGCCATTCATGCTCATACCCACCCTGTGCGAAGACATGAGCTTTCACGTCGCCAAGAGCCAGAGGAACGCCCGAGGTAGTAGCCATTCAAGTAGGAAGGACAGGCTGATCTGCAGTGCTCTTTGAATACATAACGAGGACATCGGGTAAATAAAAAGTCTGTAGACTAATCGGGTAAACCGTAGCGTAAAAGTTTGAGGCGACAGTCGAATAAAGCTGAGCGGAAGCCTTTCCACCAGGCGATATTATCAGGGTATTCCTCGAGCGGAGCACAGCAGCTACTCGCAGAACCTAGCCGACCCGGAGTCTTCTTTCCCTCTGCAGGCCGACGATCATATCCACAACCCGATCTCTTGCGTCTTCCAACGAAAATCCATCCACAGTCGATTCCCCACACCCTTCAAACACGCTCGATCCAAGGGTCTGACGAAGGTGCAACACCATGTCTGCTTCAATTTCCTTGTCTGCTTTCCCAGCTGGACCCGGAGAAGGCAACGGAACAAACTGGCTCCCGAATATTTTGCTGTACAGAACCGTGACACGAAGTAAGGCAAGAATATCTTCGTTCGCAGCCTCCACCTTCAGGTCATCGATGTCAGGGCTCAAACACCCGCCTTGCCATACCTTTGCGAGGGCATCGGACAGCAGGCCAATATCACCTCCGAGACTGCGGCTAAAGGAGACTGTCGCACTCCATGTCTTAGAATCCTCAGCTGATGGCAGCTCCGATCCACTCCCAAAGTCCTGGGAAACGCGGCGGATGAAAAGGGAGGAGGCATGTGAACGCAGACGCTCGCGCAAGAGACTAGACGCGAGAATTGTGATGGGAGAGTCAGGAACGTGCTTAGGTGTTGTTAAGCATTCGATCGCTTCTGCAACTGTCATCGAGCTAAACACGAGACGCTGATATGCTGATACCTCAGTAGACTCCGTCAATTCTCTAGCACGGTTCCAGAGAGCCTGCGATTGGGTCTTGGTGAATGGTAGCGACTGCGCAAGCAATGCGAGCGTGCAGAGGTCAGAAGTCAGTATTTCCGGTGCCGTTTCCGTCCCAGAAGATCCTGAGCGGCGAAATAGATAGCTGTAGACTTGCCAGCGCATCGGTAGTGATGCTTTCTCGGGGGAGAAAACTATAAGTTCCCCAAGCCGTGCCCATACCTGCTGCCTGCGCCGCGCTTCGGACCCACTCTGTGTCTGGAGAGCACAAATGGGCCACCGAACCATTCCAACCCACCCAGTGCCAACGTTGAGGGCACTCAAAAGGTTATCAAACTCGTCGGCCACGCCCCTAGACCTCAGCGCACCCGTGAGTGAAGTTGACACCCCCTTAGCGGCACGCACAGTATATTCGGTGGAGGATGAGTCGGGTTCCGAGCCAGAATCGCTGACATCAAGAGTGTGAGGTGTCAAGGGGTCTGGCATCTCATGGGAGGGACTGGCATGAACCTGATAAATGAAGGATGCAAATGGCACGAGCTGCATCAACCGTGACTGGTAGATTTTCCGAGGCACAGGGATCCAAGGGGTAACAATAGAGACAAAGACCGCCAGAGATGCAAGCAGGTGAACGGCTTGTATAACATCATTCCATGCCCAACCCATTGCCGGCCAGGCAGAAAAGTCCGGGGCAGTAACATGGGATAGGACAGAGCCCTGGTGAGTTTGGTGGCGCGGAACTGGCTGGGAAGCAGAGGTCAACGGTGAGTTGAAGAATGAGAAAAGTGCAAAGACAGCAAGGAGGTATTGTTGCGGTTGAGCAACCTGAGAAGCCATGGGAGGAACTATGATTGCTTGTTGGCCAGGATCGGCGAACATCATAGGGGCAGCTGGAGTGATCGGAGGAAAATTAGGTTGTATTTTGCGGGGGCGACCACGTTTACGCTTTTCGAGGATGACACCAGGCGCAGCAATGGAGACCTCACCGCCAGGAATGGGAGTAGCAGGCGCAATCTTCCGTTTATCCTTCTTCGGGGCTTCGACTTTGAGTTTCTTTCTTGCACGTTCTGAAGTGTCGCCATCGTCTTCTCCATCTCCATCTTCATCATCGCTGGCCTCTTCGGTACCTTCGTAATCGATTTCATCCTTCTCAGGCCCTCCAAATTTCTTCGTCCACTCAACCTCCCATTCTGTTAGAATATTCCGTCCGCCAGGGAATCCACAAATCAAGGTTCGCAGACCATCTTGTTCGCGTTTCAGTCTAGCCTCTCGCCTCTTTAGGACACTGAAGAGGAGTGAGCGACACGTCCATGGTTCTAATCACCGATAGATTACCAGATATACTCCACCGCTTTTCCAAGGACGTTTGCCTTGCTTCCTTTTCTTGCGACCTTGACGCCGTCAACGTAACCACGGTCGTCTACTTTGTATTCCTCGTCCCTTTTGTTCTGGTCTAGAACACGAAGCGCAGGAACAGCAGCTTTGAGACTTTGAATGCGGGCATTTAGATTAGTGCGGTATCGGCGCTCGATGGTGGTGTGACTTGTCTTTGGACGGCCCGTGACTGCGGTACTTATGACATGCGTTTGGGGACCTTGAGCAGTATGTATGGGAGGGGGAGAAGGAGTAGGAGGGACGGGATGCTGCATTGCCTGGTGCGACTGGAAAGGGGCCACGAACGGTCCATTGGCATAAGAAAAGAAGGCAGGAGCAGTATCTGGTGTACGCATGAACATCGTGCGGAGCTGCTCGAGAACAGAATCTCGATGACGCACCAGTGGTTGACCTAGTAACTATGGGCGCCGGTGGGGTAGCACGGGCACTGGACGAGCTGCCAGGGCTAGATGGACTGAGTCCGGGAGGGCTTTCGTCTGCAGAAGCCGAGGCAGAGCTGAGTGTTGGCGAGGAAAAAGAGAACGAGTAAGAGGGATTGAGCAAGTCTTGGGGTTGGAGGGGGACTGTGGGCATGGCATGGACAGGGACCTTTCCACCCACAAAGAGTGCACTTGGATCCACAAACACGGAGAAGGAGGGGTCGTTGAAGTCGACGTCCACCGGGAGCGAAAAGTCGAAGGGGGCGTCCATCTTTGAGTCGTGGGTGTTGTTGAGGAGCATGTAGAGCGGGTCAGACGGATCCAGTACAAAGTCGGGTGCCGCGCTATCTGCGCTGTCCGTTTCAGGGGTGCTCATCGTCGTCGACGGTGGTGGTTGAGGAGGACGAACACGGTGCGCTACTTACATATACGCCGGCTTCAAGATGGCACCACTTTGGATTTACCGATATCCATATTTGGTATGTCGTTCACACCTCAGTCATTCAGGCTTCACACTCGCGAACTTGGCTTGCCCCACCAGTCAACGCTGCTATGGAGTCAAACGCTCGTCCAGACGTCGGTACGTTTGTCTATCTCGTCGTCTGATTTTTTCTCTGGTCGACGTTGTCCAGATTTCAGTTACTTTGGCGGCGCGGAGTCTCTCACGGAGGGAAAGCGTTCCCCTCGACGGACAGTCGTCACCTCTCCAACGGCAAGCGACAATGGCCGGTCCTATCCAGGACCCCCCCAGGACCCCGCTGATTTTCTCTGGCTGATGACCGAGGAGCCGCACCGCTCTCGGCGAATGGCAATCATAAAAGCACATCCGGACGTCGTCAAGCTCATGGGCCATGAACCCCTCACGAAGTACGTTATCCTAGCCGTCGTATCCCTACAGCTCTTTGTTGCCATACAACTCCGACACGCACATCCGGTCTCATTTTGGTTCCTGTTTCTCGCGTACGCGGTTGGTGGCACCGCGAACCACAACCTCTTCCTGGCAATTCATGAGATTACCCACAACCTTGCCTTTAAAGGCATCGACGCTAACAAGGCATTGGCTGTCTTTGCAAACATCCCCATTGGCATACCCTATTCTGCTTCTTTCAAGGTCTGTCGTGCATTGTCCTACACAAGCGTACGTCGTCGCTCACCTTATCACCAAAAGAAATATCATTTGGAACATCACAAACATCTTGGAGAAGATGGTGTAGACGTAGATCTTCCCACCCACCTCGAGTTACTTTGTCTGAATAACGTTCTCGGGAAGACATTCTTTGCGTACGTGACCACGTGACCAAACCTTTTCACCGTTATCAATGCCTTGTCCCGCTACCAGTACTTTCCAGATATTCTTTTACGCCCTGAGACCTGGTTTCGTCCGTACCCAGAGGCCGACCAGATGGCACTTGATCAACCTGGTTGTTCAGCTCGTGTTCGACTACGTCCTGGTGCGAACGTTTGGTATTCGACCACTGTTGTACTTGCTGTTCTCTAGTTTCTTCGCTGGTAGTCTTCATCCATGCGCCGGTCATTTCATCGCCGAGCACTATGTCTGGGATGGTCTCAACCAAGAAACCTACAGTTATTACGGCCCTCTTAACATTCTCGCATATAACGTACGGCTGACTTCTTCTGCATCGCCCTGTCGACTGAACCTTTTACTCGTCAGGTGGGATATCACAATGAACACCATGACTTTCCATCCGTCCCCTGGACCCGACTCCCCGCTCTTCGTGCCCTCGCACCCGAGTTTTATGATGCCATTCCTTCGCACCCAAGTTGGCCCATGGTGATTGTGAACTTCATCCGCGACCCCGAAGTCGGTATCTTTGCACGTGTGAAGAGAGCTAAGAAGGGTACTCCATCCAGTGGTGAGGTCACCCCGAGTGTGAGCTGCAGCGGATCGCAGACGAGCTGATCCAGGTTCCATTGGTGGGCTGACGAGCGATATTTGATTAATGGTATTTTGTATACCGGCGTCCCCGAATGAAACAAACGTTGAAACGTCGAGCCTCAGCTAATCGATGACATCGGTACTGATATGAATGCAATGGATTTATTTTCCGACTAACGGACATTTTATGTGCACAGGCATGCTGTCAAGCATGTGCGCAGCCTCCACACGCTTGAAAGCCTCGTCCACCCTCTTTCCTACTTCCTTTCTTTCTCTTTTCGACTCTATCAGGAACAACATGAACAACGTCCCACTCAAATCCGGACACGCTTTGGACGCCCCAATGGCACCGGTGACAGCAAGACGTCACAACAGGATAGATACCGACAGGGTCATTGAGCGTCCGTACCTTCCCCGCGCATCTGTTGCGCCAAGCGCCGAGCGCCCTGAGGGCAGCGTCCATCATGCCGAAAAATATGCGGACTATGTCAGTATCTCTTCCCTCCCAGTTGCACCCCTCCGTCTCTCAATGTCGTTGGCTCCCCTCTTAGTCGGTCATGCAGCAGCACTGCATGTATTGGGACATGGACGCTGACGGTGTCATTTGGCCGATCGACACCTGGAGGGGATTCCGCGATCTCGGGTTCAACCTCCTATTTAGCTTCCTGGCGACAATCGTCATACACACCACATTGTCATTTCCTACCAGGTCAGCCGATCGCAGTGCGGGCTTGGTGGGGGTCCCTAACGGCCGTTCCGTTCCCAGACTCGCCATCAGTTATGTCCCCGACCCCTTTTTGCGCATCTACATCCAGACTATCCATGCTAGCAAGCACGGGTCTGACTCGGGCGTGTTCGACACCGAAGGCCGGTTCATCCCGTGCAGGTTCGAGGACATGTGGACCAAGGTCAGTCACTCTGGCTTCATCTTTCACTAGGAGAGATTGGTTAAATGACCAATGCCGGCGCTGTATTTTGGTGACCTAGTACTCGATGACGACTCCGAGGGGCATGCCTCGCACGACGATGAGTCTGTACGAGCTCTGGCTGTTTATGCACGGGAATCGACTGGCGATGGACCCGTTTGGATGGGTCTCTGGATTCTTGGAGTGGGTGACTACGTTTTTGCTGGTGCAACGGGACGGCAAGGTCGAGAAGGAGGACGTACGGCAGATTCTGGACGGATCGCTGTTCTTCGAAATCAGGCAAGCACGAAAGAGTGAGCTGGGCTGGACCAAGGGCTGGGGGCTAGGTGGAGACGGGTTCATCGGCGGGGAGAAACTGCTACCGTTTCGGCTCTGAAAGATGTGCAGTTTAGGTGTGCGGGGCGCCTATCGGGGTTGGCTGGATGTGTGTATCGAATACTGGACTTTCCTAAACCGTGGACTATGCAGTGTATCGATTTGTCTCGTCATGAATACTGTCTACCGGGTACTTGTCGACAGCTGCTGGCAGAACAGCGACACCGATGACAGTGGGGCCTGTCTAGGCATCCATTTTCCTCCGTATCGGCAACCCACCCGTCGTCGGTGAAGGTGTGCATCGGCAAGCCCAACCTGAAATCATACCGCGAAACTGGCAGGTACACGACCTCTCTTGTCCCGCGCGTTCGGACACTGATACCCACATCGACAAAAAGCCCAAAGAGTACAAGCACACCCCTCTGGTTGCCGATAGTGACGAGCGGTATCCAGAAAAGAAACGGGGGTCACTCCGCGGACCCAGGTCGTGAGTCCAGCGCGGTTGATCAAGGTGCGTGAGCCACTCGGAAGGGCGACCATCAAGTCCTCTCGCAGGCTGTTAAGGGCAGCATCACGCATCGCAGCATCGCGCTTGCACATCACAACGGGGCAATCAACCGTGCTCGTCAAACCGCCTCGGGCTTCAACGTCGCCGGTGAGGTGTAGATCGACAACAGCGGCATGAATCGAGTCAAGTCGGATTGCATACGTGTATGTATGGAGCGTTTTTTCGACCGTCTGAACGCATCTCCCGCAGACCCGCACGTCAAGGATGTATGGTGCACCCGGGACAGTTTTGCGAACCGGTCATGCCGAGGGAAGAGGGAACGACCATCACTCTCAAACGTGTGTTTCACGGCGTCCCTCATATCAATACCATCTGTGTTTGCCGTCCTCGCCACATGCAGCTGGCCCATCTGGGTATTCCCCTTCGATACACTCGGCACCCAGAAACGTTCATGTGAATACGATCACACCGGGCCCCGTTGTCCACTACTCTCCGTCCAGCGTCGGAGCGGCGCCGAGGACATCCAGGGATGCAAATAAACATGATGAACTTGTTCCACAAGCAGAATTGGGTAGGTTCTCGATCAGCTATCCTTTTTCGGGCGACCCATACGTTGGTGGTTCGTGAATGGCAACGTCCTGGATGGTCGAGCGGTTCCCTTGCCATCGTATGCTGTCGTTGAGAGGATATGCCGCTCAATCGCAGCGTCACTGGACTCAGATTAAATCCGTTTTCTGATTAAGCGGTGATGTCCGCGGTCGTATGGCGGTATAATCACGGTCACACGCAGAAAACCACACGCGAATGCTGGCTGTGTCCAAATGCAAGACGAACGTGAAATACAGCAGAAACAAGTATCAGGGTGGGATGCCGTGCAGGGATCTAAATGCAATTCTCCTAGGGGTACACCAAAGAGGATGCTATATGATGCAAACGAGACAATGAGGACTAGGCCGCTAAGTCAACAAGGATAGTGATGATGCCAAGAACTGTTTACAGTAAATTCGACTTAGCATGAAACAAATGTCGAGAAGGAGGGAAGCTGACCAATCTCGATGGCAATCAAAGCAATGACAATCTGCTCAAGACGCTCTGCGTGCCTGCTGGAGACCGATTCCTTGAGGAGCTGAAGCATGTCTTGAAGGACCTGTTATTACCCCAATTGTCAGCAACGCGCCGCGCGTGCCACGTCAAGCGAGCCAGCTCAGCGGACCTCTACACGCGTGTTTAGCAGATCAATACGTTGCGGAACCTCTAGATAACTTCTCGCAGCTTCATAGAGAGGCTGCAAATCGGGATACGTCTGTCGCTTTCTGTTAATATCCGAGGAGACGAGCGCACGCATGACAGACGCATACCCAAAATACCTCCTGCAGACGAGGCGATTAGAGCTCAACGTCACTGGTCCGATGTACGCAGAAAGACAGACGAGGTAAACGTACCGGTGAGTCCAACACAGATCCGACGGTGTTGATGCCTGTTCGCAAGATGAAAAGCTCCCCTGTTTTACGCATGATCTCTATTCTTGACACGTTCACAGGGCGCATGTCGGATAGGAGGATGGCAACACACCTTGATGAGGCATTCCGATCTTGCCTGTTTCTGAGAGTGTTTCAGGTATATCCTTTGTTTCTTCTATTTTTGAGGAAATGAGCTCCTCAAACTAGGAGAAAAGGTTAGCTAAGATTCGCCAAGACAGGACATCATAAATGCACCAATGATATCTTGACCGATTGGGAGAGGGCGTGTGATAGCGATAGCTTGGTCCTGCGGTCCGTGACTTTATGGCATGACATAAGATGATATGAATGAACTTACATGTATCCTGACCCATGCCGGAGAGTGATCACATCATTATATATTCTTTTCAGGAAATCAGATTCTGATTATACGGCTTAGATCACCATGCTGAGAAAGAACACATACCGACTGTAATTAGCGTAGTAATAATTCAAATCTTCCATTTCAACGTCATTGGGTGCTAGGTAGCAAGACAGTCTCAAACCATCGCACTCCACAGATCATGGGGCTTACCCAGTCTATCCACCTCGAATCGTCGTCTAACAAATCGTTACATGCATTCCCGAGCGACGAAACAGGTGGGCTCACATGGACGCAAGGAAACGCTTCTCTTGGGCGTCTGTCATGCCCCAAATCACGACGGTACCATAGCCAAAGACGAATATCTCTGCTTCGTTAGGTACGGCGTCGAACCTGCTCCGCTTCTTCTTGGTAGGATAGGTGCTAGTTACCTCGGACGTCGGCGGATTCAACTCAGGAAGGCCGAGCAAGTCCCCCGTTTGGTTACTGCGTTTCACGTGCATGTCCGAAGTGCCCGATAGTTCATAAGCATACGGTGTGTAAATCACATCGTCAATTATCTTCGCGTCCGTATGGTACGCAACGCGCCTCGCATTGAAGAACTTGATAAGCTCAGGGAGCAAGTACGACCTGTCATCAACGGCGCCACATTTCAATGCTAACGCACTTTTGGCAGCCCTAGCGGGGATGAACGGGCAGGAGATGAAACGTACTGGGCAGTGGCGTAGGCAGTCACCCTCGGCAGTGACTTGGCCTTCTTCTTGGTCAGCCTGAGGGCATCGCGACGTGCGGTACCCTGAGGGATACGAGATATCTGTCGCAGACGCTCCTCTGCGCCCTCGTCGTCGTCTTCGTCAGCCTCCTCTTCACCTTCTTCGTCATCGCCTTCGTCCGTGTCTCCAGTGACATTTGGACTCTCTTCAGGTTCCGGAGAGGGTCGTGTCGCTGGGCCGGGGGCTGCCGGTTGGTCAGGGAGGACCTTGAGTTTGCCGGCCGTCTTGGTGGAGCGGTTCGCTCCACGAATCTTTGGCTCGACCTGGCTGGTGGAAGGTGAGGACGGCGGAATCGTCTTTGGGAGCAGCGGTTTCGACGACATTGTGGTGTATGACAGACCCGCAGAGCAAGACCCGTGTCCGTCGTCTGGCGCGACGCTCGGCAGTCCAGTTCAAAAATAGACTTATTCGTAAAATAAAGAATAAATTATTTATTTATTTATTTGCTCGAACGATGACATCATCTCGAGGGCTTTTCCATGTACTAGGGGATATGGTAACCAAGCTATTAGTGTTTTGTTGTGGGACGGTTCGTTTCTTAATCGGCTCGCTTCAGGCTTTGGCGCGGTCCTGGGGACGAAAAGGCTAAATATTTCTTCCCCCTTCCCCCCCCCCATCCTCGTCTTTTCTCTGGCAACAGCATGAGAAGACCACGCTCTCCCCTATGAACCCTCCTCA
>JBBPJW010000783.1:0-21026 GCA_038088935.1 Pulveroboletus aff. viridisquamosus
GCCATTGGTGGCCATAGGTAGTAGATTAGTCATCCTGTATATGGCACTGTGTCCCTGGTGAATATATATACAGGGTGGTTGAACTTGGGGTTTTCCCAGTCTAAACCTCTTGTAACATTAACTTGTCAACTTACTGATTTCTACTCATCCATTCCCTTGCCTAGTTAGGAGCTCTAGTCTCAAAAGCTTATCTAGTCATTATTGCCATGGGCCTTTACCACTTGCCAGTTCAGTTTGAACAACCACACTCTTGAGATGCATAACAGAAATAACTCTAAAAAATCCAAATCCAAATCTAGGGTTATTCTTGTTTTGACATAGAAGTCTTATGATCATGTGACAAGATCATTAGTGTTCTGCTGAGCACATTACAGAAAGCACTTGGAGGACTATTCACATATGCCTTTACCACAGCAAATGGAGTCTTTAGAATCAAAATCAAGAAAATTAGCTTATTAATAAACAAAGGGCATATAATATTCAAGAGCTTCAAGCTTTTGTTGGTATTGGCCTTTCTGCTTTGAATGATTAGCAAAGTACTCTCTATCATGCTTAAGGCTCTATGTTTTTTTTTTAGAGTGGTGATAAATATGGCAAGACCTATGTGGCTAAACTTATTGCCTGTTATACATTGTACATAATCACCACTTTTACCTCACATGATCATAGGAGATACACTCCTATTCAGGAAACCCTAACTTGAGGTCAGACTATTTATGAGTATCTTCACAGTTAGTGGTCACATGACTTGGGATCTGGGATCTTCCCAGGATCTGCCCATAGATCTTCTCTATCTAGATCTGGATGCTATCTCCATGAATCTAACAGATCTTGAATCTGCATCTATGATCTCATCACATTTGTGACAGAGATCCCCATTTTCATGTTTCCCTGAACTTCTCTTCCATTCCTATACCCTTGATCCATGAGGCCTTTGCCTCACTCCTTCATATCCACTCCATGCATTTACCTCTTGTATTTAATAGTATGCTCTTACTGCTAGTGGTATCCATAGTTAGCAGTAGCTTAGGGTAGGCTTAGTTAGTTGATCTGTGCACCACCCTGGGCCATATATAAGGGGCAGGTATGGGTAGTCAAATCTCTTCAGATTTAATCACTTTGTACCCTGCTTTAAGCACTTCTTTGGATTCCAAGCCCTTTCAGATCTTCATCCTCAGTTGCTTGAGTCTGAGTCTCTTTCAAGTCCTCCTTTATTGTTTCCTCTCCTTGGTTACTCCTCTCAGAGCCTCCTTTTGGATTTCTTTCAGTATTCCTCCTCTCTTTCATTGTCTAGATATAGCCTCTGGAATCCAGAGTTGTGACATTGCCTCTACTGTCAGAGCAAGAGATCTTATTACTCTTTGTGTTGCCTCTATCAGAATTGCCTCTTTATTCCTTCCTGGTGATTATACTGCTTATTCTTGCTTTAAAATCCCCATTCCTTGCCATAAGCAAAGTATCTGCAATATTAAAAAGAATAATCTGAATCATAAGCTTCTTTAGCAAACTTCTCTTATTATTTGGGATAAATCTGTTTCTCAACACCATTATGTTGTTAAAGCTGTGGATCATACTTTAAGAGATTTGCTCTCTAGAGATTAGCCAGTTGGAGGCATTACTACTCTTTTTAGTGGAGACTTTAAGCAGACCTTGCCTATTATTCAACCTGGATCAAGAAAACAAATTATTCCTGCCACTTTTACCCATTCCAATCTCTGAAGAAATATGCCCATTCACTATCTCAATCAAAACATGTGCCTTGGCCAAGATCTTGAATCTGACAATTAAACACATCAACTTCTTTATATAAATTCTACTAATGGTGTGTTATGTGTCTGCAGTTGCAGGTGCCAAATACTTAGAAAGGGTAAGAAAAGGGGAGCTATGAGTTAACACTAGTATTACAAGTGCTCAAAGCTAGAGAGCTAGAAGCCACTTGTTATGGATCTAGACCAACAGTAAGAGGAAACCACCTTGAGGGTACCCAATACTGGGGAAACAAAAGAATGGCAGCCTAAAGAAGGCACTAGGAAACAAGGTAAACAAGTAAACAAGTGCTCTAGACTGGGAAACCAGTCTATGCCCTTGTCTCTTTATATACTGCTACAAAGTGTGCATGAACTAGGCCATGAGGAGTATATGAGGTAGCTGATATATAGAGAACAATGCTAAATAAGAAAATAGGGCAAAGGGAAATTAAATAGAAATCAATGGCAAATAAAGAGTAATTAGTAAAAGAAAACAAGGCAAAGGTAAGATATGATATCAGAGGACTAGGCCATGACATCAGAGAAAGTCTAGGCTACAATAAGATAAAAAACTATGCTATATGAGGTTCAAAGACTAGACCAGGCTAGACCTGTTATAATTATTTTTCACTTTTCACATTGTGTGACCATGGGACACTTTTATCTTTCACATCTTCACCATTTCACATCTTCACCTCTTCACATTTTCACTCTTTCACAGAACCACAAGTCTAGACCATGACATTATTGCCTGGCAGTTCCCATAAGGAACTGCTAAGGTACTCGCTCTTTTATTGCCATTGGTCAGCTTACTGTAGCATACTTAGGGCCAGACCCATTTACATGGTCCATGCACAATACTATAGCATATATAAAGGGCTGGCACAAGCTGGGAATCCCCAGTCTTGTGCACTTGAGCTCTATGCTTTATACAAGTCACCTGACTCTTCTTTTATCTCCTTTTGCCTAGTTCCCTAAGGTCTAGCCCAAAACCTCAGCTCTTAGTAAAGGCATCCACTGGGACCAGTTCAGTATTTAGTCCAGAATGGCTAGCTTGCCATTTCAAGACCTAACCATATGGCATGATAAGATATAAGATAAGATGGGGTTGTTATGCATCTTGTGCAACCACCACTTTCACATCACATGATCATGGGAATGATATTCCTTTTCAGATTAACCCTAGCCTAGAGCTTGGCTATTTATTATGAGTACCTTATGGTCAGTGGTCATGTGACTAAGATCTGGGATCTTCCCAGGATCTGCCCATGGATTTTTCCTATCTAGATCTAGTAGTATCTCCATGGATCTGACAGATCCTTGAATTTACTTTTATGATCTCATCTGTGGCAGAGATCTTCATCCTCATGTGTAACCCTGATCTTCTATCACAAGATCTCTCTTCTCTTCCATTACAACCTCTAGATCCATGAGGCCACTGCCTTACTCTTCATTCCTGCTCCATGACTTTACCTCTCTTATTTAATAGTGCAACCTTACTGCTATTGGTGTCCATAGATAGCAGCACCTTAAGGTAGGCTAGTAGTAGTTGGTCCATGCACCTCCCTAGGCCATATATAAGGGGCAGGTATGGGTAGTCAAGTCTTCTCAGACTTGATTACTTTGTACTTTGCTTTAAGCACTTCTTTGGATGTCAACCCTTTCAAGGTCAGGCCCATAGTTGCACAGGCATGAGTCTCTTCCAAGTCCTCCTTCATTGATCCCTCCTTGGTTGCTTCTCTTCAGAGCCTTTTCTAGGTTTTTCTCTTCATATTCCTTCTCCTTCTCTATTCATCTAGGTTTAGCCTCTGGGATCCAGAGTTGTAACAGAGGTGAAGTAAGATAAGATAAGATCAAAGAAAGCGGTCAAAAATAGTAAATAGTAAAAAGAACTTAGCTTAGGGTAAGAATAAAAAATAGCCCCTATCTAAGTAGTGCCAGTATATAACACTCTCAGTCCCTTAGAATTTCCTCTTTATATGCTAGAGCTCAAGAATGAATCCCCTTTGATGCCACTGTGCAACTTGGGTCCCTTGCATGGCTTCTATAATGGTACTTGCTTGAGATTATTAAGATCAAGCAGACATGTCTTGAAATGTTGTGTTTTAACTCAGAATGGAGATTAAAATCCAAATAATGTGGTCTTTATTTCAAGAATAGCATTGGACTCTGGTCTTGAAGACTCTCCTATTTCCTTTCATCACTTTCAATTTCCTGTGCATGTGGCCTATGCAATAACTATTAACAAATCTCAAGGTCAAACTGTTAATCATGTAGAATTAAATCTAACTTCTTCTGTTTTTTCACATGAACAACTGTATGTTGCTCTTTCATGCTGTACTCATCCTAGAAACATCAAGATTCTATTTCTAAATGATAACAATACTACTATAATAAATGTTGTTTGGACTGAAGTATTTAGAAACTTGCAGAGTTAACTTGTAGAAATGTACATGTACTCACAATATAATCTTAAAGAATAATCCCACAGAATAACCAATGAATTTTCATTCTTTATGCTAATATTGAAATAGTCTTGTACCGAAGGTACGAACCGGGTGAAAACTCCTAGTATATATATATCGATGCATGCATGCCCACACACGCGTACAGTCGTTATACAAACTGCCGTTCACGTTGCACAGCAACAGGACAAGGTCGACTCTTCCTGCATTCAAAAAGGGGCTGAAGAAAAAGGTGAAACTTTCGATGCTCTCTCTATTCCAAACGTGATCCAACTGACTGTACTGTTTGTCCTATATTTCAAAAAAGAAAAAGAAAGACTCCATACACAGCATCGCGTGATCAGTCGCACACTCCCTCGTTCTCCCACACGTTTGCTAGTCGTCGTAGAGTTCACGGGTCAGACGTGGGGAGGGTACGATGGCCCACTCACCTGCACCCCCGGGGATGTCATTCTCCGTCCACCACTTTGCCATCCAAAGATGCCCATCTACAGAAGCACGAGGAAAACAAGGAGAAGGGTGAGCCCATTCAATGGTTGCATGGGTCCAGAACATCCCCTTACCGTATATCGCCTCCTCGCCTCCCGTATAGACGGCCTATATATACACAGGAGGTTCAGGGAGACCTTGAGGGACGAGCACGGAAAGAAAGGAAAGAGACGCACCGCCGTTTTCCATGGTGCTACGTCTGCACACAGACAGGATTTCGGGGAAGTGGTGGAGGTGGGTGAGTGGGTGGATGTCGTCTTCGCCTTTGTCACCGTCACTGTCGCAGCCCGACTCGTTGTCGATGTACTAGTCGGGTTCTGTGTAGTCGTCAAGCCACCAGTACCCATGTTGTTTCGGATATTGTCCCATTTACTATTTGGATAGCTGAGGAACGCATACGCGCTGAATAAACGTGACCAGCTCATCGCGGATGCAGACCTACTGGATGTGGTTCTATAAAGAGTGAGATGAGCATGGTGGTATGGAATGCAGCAGCGTTGCACATCTGCTCGGCTCACCGGCGTCTGATCTAGCTGACCAAGGGTCAATCCAGCGGTCTGGACCAGCGAATCAGAACCCGTCTTGTCGGTCGAAAGCTAAGGTAACCGTTTCAACGACAACACCGCGCCCAAAACGCGCAACGCACCTCCCAGAACATGCATCCCGCCAACGATTTGGACTTGACATACTCAGCTTTGATCCTCACGATGTCTGGAATATCATACGAAACGAGCTCCCGTTTTACTGAGTCGTAAGAGTAGCTCGCCACATCCACTGAGTCTTCAAACACCAGTGCACCCGGTAAAGGGAGGTCCTTGTAGGAGTAGATACCGGCTTGAAATGTCCCGGGGCCAATCTGGACTGACGATCAGTAGACCGAGAACAAACAGAAGTTTTTACTATAGTTCACCCCGTTGTATGGCTGTCCAATCCCGTTTGTGTTCTCAAATGCACGCCCATATATCGGTATTCCTATGTACCTTGTTTCACATGCTGGTCCCTTCGTGGAGGCAGGGAAAAATTTATTACCGATAGAAATTTTTCTGGGCGTCGCACCAGACGAAATATAGTGCCTTACGGCAGCATCCGTACTAACACCCGTCCTTGAGCCGCCGAAGAGATTTGCTTGGTTGTCCGCCTGAGGTAAACAATGTAAAGAACTGCACCATAGAAATAAACGAAGCGAGTACAAATGTTAGCCAAGATCCAGCATAGTCATACGCCTATGCAATAGAGTAAGCTGGCGCTTCAAAAAACAGTACGATCCGCTTTACCATCAAGTTCCAATAAGTGACAACACGGTCTAACTGTGGTATTGAATAGAATGCATAATTCTGGGACCCTGCTGGCACCGCGGCCTTGAAATCTCGTCGTATTCCAAGTTATGCAGGGAAAATCTGAGCTCACCGTCAATTCATACGGTGTGGTATCACCGTTTGCGGTCGCAAGTTCATCAAAGGCACTTCGCAGGGATGTCATGAGATCGAGAAAACCTTGACCTTCCGCCCCGTTTGCTGGATACTCAAAGTCTATGTCTCTACGCGGCCTCGTGTTAAGCACTAAGAACAACGATTGAATAAGACCAACACTCCATCCAATCCATAGTCCTTGATCAATTGAACAGCACTTGCAACGAAATTTCCCCGGAGATCACTACTGGTGAGAAAAGAGAAATGACCGTCCTGGGAATATGTCCATCCGCCAACGGATAACAAGACTTTGAGGTGACTTTTGGGTTAAGTGAGTTCACGTCGGGGAGGTGGCTGAAGAGGTATACCGATGGGAAAGCTTTAGCAGGTAGAGCTGAACGTAACGTCAGCGATGTCCGTCTGACTATGGAAACAGCCAGCATCACCTGTTTCAAACAGCCATACAAGTTATTACCCTGGTCATTCCAAGAGTCGCCGGGAAAGTGTTTCTTCATTAGCCGTCAGCCGATGACGTCTCGTGCTGATGACAAGGTGTAGCAGGATACCTCTTCGTCAGCCCAGCTATCCGTAAGGAAGACCTCGCCAGTGCCAGCTGACACGTCCGCAAATGCATACAGGATGTGTGTCAGCTGGCTTGGGTCAATGTCCGTCGGTTCTATGACGGGTCAGTCACAGCAGACACTTCGTCGCCTGACACGCACGAAAGTTGGCAGCATATATGCCCCTTTGAACAAGGATATCAAAGAGCTACGCGAGAATGTAGAAAAACGATACCAGTTCGTGAAGTATGCCGCTTGGATGTACGAAGCGGAATCCCGGCGTTGGGTGTTATTGGGAGGATTCCCTACTGAGGTCATCCGGATGGACGCGGCATAGGACGATCCCGGGGAAGACAACAAGATCAGAATTGAGAGCCAGATGAACGAAAGCACAGAGAACATCGCCCGCCAGTAAACGGGGGACCCTACAAACGGCCTCGCAGGAACTCGGACGCTGGCTGCCTTTTTGTAACTGAGAGGCAGACCAAGAGATCACCGCGATGAATGGAGAGTGGCCCTCGACTCCCAGCCACTCCCTCTCGATTTGGTGCGACATGGGTCAGTTTGGAAGGCCTGGTGCGCTATCAAGACGTCGTGTTTGACACGAAATCCACCCCTGAAGAGCATACATCAGCGGCTCAGCAAGGGATATGCCACAGCGAGGGGTCATGGCATGAGACAAACCAGAGTGGGCTCTCCCAAGCCACGCTCAAGGCGAGTTACCGGGATCGGGACTCCCGGATTAGTTTAGCAGCAAGGACGGGACTCCATTTGGGATGAAACTCGTGTACATCCAGCTCGCTGCGGAGCTCAGAGTCCCGATGCTCCGATGGCTCGCGCCTCTCACGACGCTTTGAATAACGAGATTACCATACGAAAGCATTATGACATGGCCAGGATGTATCGAGCATAGCGACAGTACAAGACACCCCACCAAGAAGAGGTACTTCAAACGAGTGTAGAGGAGGGTGTCGGCTTTGGGGAATATGCTGCATTGATTTGTAGTAAAACTTGATTGAGGGAGATGGTAAAGTTTGCGAGGAGGAGCAGGAATGGCGATGCAGAAACAAAGGAAGATGGCAAAAACGATCCAGGAGAAAACAAAGCTGATTGAGCAATGCGGATACTGCAAAGTACGGTGTTAAGATAGATAGCAACAATGGTGAATAGGAGAGGTGTGACCCAGGAAGAAAAGACTCCCGATCCGACATCAAGAAGCCAAAATGTCCAGGTCGAGAAGGAACGACAGGAGGGAGAGCGAGAATGTGGCCTTAGGAGGTGTGGCAGATGCAAGTATAATAAGATGCCACAAAATCCCAGCGCTTGATGGCGCTCGACCCACTTCCTGAAGACACGATAGCAGCGTGTTCAGCAAAGAGTCATTCTCGAGTTTGATAGGATATCACCTTGGCGAATTTTCCATTCGTCCATTCAACTGGCACACCTCCATCCTCCCCTCGTCTAGACCAACATTCTATCCACAATGTTACACATCCACATAAATGAGCACTGGTTCTCCAACACCTTCAATCTCTGGAATCACGCATTTCAGGTCGAATGCCTTTGCAAGCACTATCTTGAAGATCTTTTGAACATTGATTGATGCGGATGTCGAACAGAAGATTAGCGATGAATGCATTGCTCGCGCAAATCGCTTCGCCTGCGAACGTGTCGGCGGACAAATCCAGAGAATCAACAAACTGACAAACCTGTTTAGTAATCTCCTCCTGTTCATCCCGCGGGAAGGTTGCAAACGTGTCGAACTTGGTCCCAATCAAGAATGGAATCGCGGTCTGCAAAAGAATAGTGTAAGTTTTATGTGCACGACGTCCCGTCAGAGAAGCATATGATGATGGCGAATACAACGCCTCTGCTAACATATCCTCGCGCCCCAATTGCATATGCATCGCGCAACTGCCAACAGGATGGTAGCACGTTCACCGACTCACTTTGTTGAATCCCCTGGCTTGTCGGTACCACTCTTTCACCGAGTTCAATGTTGATTTGCGCGAAAGGTCGAACATGAAGAGTATGGCAACGGCATCATTGCAAACAAGTGGTAACATGTTGACGAACTCTCGCTGCCCTCCAAGGTCCCAAATGGAGAATGTGATTGTTGTCCGTCGAACGGTTATTGTCTTCTCCATGAAATTAACGCCTGACGAATTAATTGAGAGATGGACGACATGGCTGAACAGGAATACCAACCCAGCGTCTGGATATAATCTTCATCGAAACTGCCCTCCACGTACTTGACCATGAGACTCGTCTTGCCTATCTGCGAATCTCCGACCATCCCGACTTTGATGACCACACTGTTCTTTTCCTCGTTGTTTTCGAGCATGGGGTGCGGACTCTGACCGCTTGGGCCGGCCAGCGAGGAAGAGGAAGTTGAATTGGTCGGAGCGGACATAATAAGATCGAGTCGGGGTTGAATCCGAACGAAAGATTTGCTGACAGCTGAGAGTAATCTTTTGGAAGCTAGGGTATAGAGCGGTAGTGTGAAACAAGAGGGATCAAATGAAATCGATAGAAAGTAAGAGAAAAGAAGGACGCGTTCTGCGATGCGATGGTGAGAGGCTCGATAAACGCTCCAGGTCTGAACGACCGGCCTACGCTCAGGAAAGGACTGAACTGAAGCGTAAACAACTTGAAATTTGTTGCCTTGTCGTCCGTCAACAACCAACGCAGAGACAGACGAGGTGTAATGGAAAGATGGCTGAGCTGGTCGACAACGTGCTCCGGTTCACAGGCTCGGCAGCCACGGTTTGAATTTCAACCAACACTGCCCATCCAAGTAGACGCGTCGTTGCTAGGAATTGGACGCTGGCGTTATGGTGTGCCAAGATACTGCACATCGCAGACGGGGACTGTATCTCCTCAGAACACCCTTGTGTTGTCTCTACTTCTACGCCCCGAGCTGTGACGTTTTGCAGTCTCCAAGTGGGGTAGGACTTACCGTCTGCGGCACTCCATTACCCCATTCTTCGACCACTTGACAAGATACGTGGATGCCCTTTCTACTTCTCGGGCCAGGCTGATACCTGTGATGACTACTTGCATCTGCACAGTGCACCACCTTGCCGAACATGAGATGTCTACACAGTCCAACTTGCGTTCAAGATCTGGCGCTTGACTGTTTCAAAACAGCACTACGACTTCCCCACCTGCCTGTGACAGAACTTCTCGGGTTGCGTATATCCAGCCCAACAGACCCCTCGAAATTAGTGGGTATGTATCACCACCTCGTGTGGTCGCATCAGAGGCAGCACCGCTCGCCTTTGCCGAGACCCTGGCTCTAGGACCCTTAGACAAGGCCGTAGCCGCGCTAATACAGTCGACAGCTGTTTTGCTGTGTTCATCTCTTTTATTTGACTCGTCGGAATGGTGAGGTCTATACCTGGCGACACCGTCACGGTCGATGTCTACTTAGGGCATGAATGCTTATACGCAGCATGTCCCCGTTTGACCGGAGTTGATATTCCTCAGTCAAAGTGGACCTTCCAAGGAGTGGATAGAATTGGGAGGTATGTAAAGCACTCAACTATCGCGAACCCTGACCATCCACTGAGTCGGACTATGCTGCATGTGTGCAAATTTATCCATCGTTCTGGTTCATAAGGACATCCAGCGTGTTTGGTCAGATGAACTGAAAGGTGACTTCCCAACTTCACTAGTTCCCGGGGTATCGTCGGAGCTTCTGTACATGATCAACCACCTATGGGGATTGCCTGACGGAAGGCCGAGTTATCCGGTGCATCAACAATGAACTGGCCGAGCAGGCTGCGTCGAAGGTTCCGGCGTTGGTTGTAACCCTAGCGGAGTACTTCTTATTTGTTACTCACTGCGGGGAACAGAGAAGCTGGGAACAACTGTAGCGGCACCTGAACCACCGCGGGTATGGTAATAGTAGGCTCTGGACGCTGAATCGCGCACAGCCTGCTTAATTAATTGGTCAGAACTCGTTTCCTTTTCACAAACCCGTGTTTCACAGGTGGCCCGGGAGACCCTAGTTCTCAGCAAGCACAGAATACTCTTCGATCAAGCTTCAAGGAGAACAAGTGAAGAGTGGCCATGGGCCTGTTAGATATTGGGAAAGTTTGGTGAGATCCTGCTAATAACTCTAGGGTTCAGAATTTGTCAAACTAATGACAGACCTCGTGCGCTCTCCTTCATAGAAGAGTTCGGAGGCGCCCAGGTTCCGTTCATCGAAGCAGGGAACCGAAACAAGCTATGTGCTGTACATCATACGTGGATTCATGACGCCCGGAACATTTCCAGATATAAGACCATCCTTAGCGAACGGGCAGGAAACCAACTACAGATAGTTTATTTAATAGCAGAGACTTGCAAAGATCGTCCCCCAAGCCGCTTAAACTCTTTAAGAGCGACGGCACCAACGTGAGGGAGACTGGGAGCTCTGCAGCGAATTGTATCGCATTTTCCACAACAGCAAGAGAACTTTTCATGTAGCCTAACAACGGCTGGGATCAGCGCCACCATGCAGAAACACAATGTCATCCCGATTATTCCATTATGCAGCCCTCCTCCCCCTCTGTGCATCCCTTATTCTTTCTTGCATCCTCAGCAGCGGCCTCTCATCCTTGAGTGCTTGGGGCGGCGACACTAAAAGTCTGTGTTCTCATACCATCCGCGGCCTCGCCTCCAGGAGACGGACTGATGTTCCTAGCTGTTGGATGTAAATTTTCCCTGCAAAGAGAAGAAGCCAGTGTAAACATGGTCCCCAAGGGTGAGTTCGAACTCGATTTTTCCGAGAGGACACGGGTGGACAAGGAATACCACGCGATCGGCGCCTGCTCGCTCCTTTTGATGATGCAATTTTTGGTGCAACTCCTACTTATACCGCTCTGCACCTCCTTCGACCAAATCATGTTCCTCATCTCCTTCTTTGCATCCAGAGGGTATCATTTATACGTGGAATCTCACGAGAGGGAGAAGGTCCAACGGAAGTTGAGGACGAGGACGCAAAGGACAGTATTTGCCTGTTTGGTCCTAGGAGACGATGAGAGTCGGGATCTGCCATCGTTCGGCGCTGGGGGGGCTTTGAGTCACATTCCACCCAACAAGACACAAGTTTGGAAATACTGGAAGAGGGAGCCAATAAGGGAGCTGGAACTTTTCTGGGAGTGGGATTTCTCACTACCGTATACTCCAGGCCTGAGAATCAGACAGACATCGATGAATATGATACGCAAAGTAGCGAAATGACGAGTCCGAACTCGAGCAGAAGCGAGGTGATGACCCCGCCGAAGAATTTAAGAGGGTACACTTGATTCCCGGGTAGACTTGGATGAGACATACACCAGCACTTCAACGCCATACATCTTCTTGTTTTCGATCAAAGGTCTGCCAGGTTTCGGGCGTTCTGATTTGAAACCCGATAAGACGGACGTCATCTTTCCGCAGTCATATCGTAGTAGTATGTCGGTTCAAGGTGTAGCCCTACGTACCCACTGCTATGACAGTGCGACAGAGTCGCTGGTACGCTACCTTTAACGCCTAGCGGACCTCAGCCCGCTACCGCATACTTGACCCGCGAGCACGCCAGCCAAAACTCCGTTCCGCCCTCTTCGCTCCAACCCAACGGACCGACGTCGCAATCGGCACAAACGAGAAACTTGATCTGTTTCGACGAGGCTAGTATTCAAAGAGTGACAAGAAACCAAAAAAAAAGTGACGGTTGGAAACGACCGAGGGCGAGAATAAGAGATGCTTCCGAATACCTGTCGTGTCTCCCGCGCGAATCACAGGTCGAGAAAACCCCACGTTCTCGAATTCCATCGGGGATGGTGTGACGAGCCACCACAGTACCGTCTCTGGAGGCACTGGAAGTGGAATCAAAGCGGAATCAATAGGGTGACCAGAGGAATCCATCTGGAAATTACACGAGTCATCGTTTAATCAATCCAAGGAGGGAAGCCTCGTAGGAACAACGTCCTGGGATGTTCCATCGACAGCCTCTTACCTCGATCCCAGATCGCTCGACCAACCTGCCGACGCCGCGCTTCAGAATGACACTGCGACAACCCCGTGGACAGAGGAGGTCGTATTTGTTCGTCAACACGCCATCCTCAGATATGTGGGGGTCTGTGAGGTCAGGCAACACGAGTTCCCCGAACGTTCGACTTTCTGTGGTCGGTGCCCCTGGGGCTGTCCGTAGCGCCTCAAGGATCCCAAATGGCAAGGGAGAGCTCATCAGGTCGGATCGGACAAGAGTGCCCTCTGGCCTGAGCTGTGAGACGCTGGACCCCCTGACTTGAAAAGGAAAATGATCTAACTCAACAAAATGCATTAAGGGGGAATCGAACCCCCGGCGGGTCGATGGCAACGACCCAGGTTACCACTACCCCATTAATGCGATACAATGAAACTCTAATTTAACCATGTTGAAGCAGAAATCAGTGGAAGGCCTCTAGGATACACGATATACACGATATACGCGCCAAAGACGCCCCTATTCGTTAGAGTATGTTTCGTTAGACTACGAAAGAACTACCACTGTTCCCCCGTCGCTCCTGAACTGTCCTATGACCTGATTGGCGTAATTAACGATCACATCTCTCTCCCGTCCACCAACACTATCGTCCACGACGAAGACCGCGAAAGTGAGCTTCCCACTCCGCCAGCTAAAGTCGAGAGTAATCCCGCCCCGGATGCGCGCACCTTTGATTGAACCGGTGCTCCAGTTGGCGGGCAGCGCTGGCAAAAGTGTCACCTGAAGTGGAATGTCCATACTCGCCACGTCGGGAACTTGTAAAAGACCGTTCTGGCAATTGCAGACTAATCAGCTCCAACATTTCCTTCACCGACACCCAGTGACTAACCAGAACTGCAGCAGGGTATCCAAAGTTGGCATCAATCTGGAACACTGTAGATCCAGGAACATAAAGATCAAACAAATTTTGAGCAAAGTTCCTCTCGACAGTGTACTAGCGCGACTATCGTCAGAAAAATAAAATAAAAAAACGAGCTGAAACGTACAGTAAGCTCTTTGTAGAACTCGGTCGTATTTCCGAGTTGGGCCCAACCCGCTGCTCTCCAAACCTTCTCCCAACCCGAATCAGCATCTGGGCCAGTGCCATTACCCCTGTGAAGCAGACTTGTTCCAGCAGCCGCCAAAACCTGTTCTCTAGTATAATTTAGGAGCGTTCCATTGGCGACCAAACCGCCCTGTAGAGCAGGATCATATGATGCAATAGCATAACCTGGGTATAACTAAAGTTGATCTGAGCTGAGTCTCACAGGATGGACCTAATGTACTGACACCAATCAGGTGACTCAGGTGACGATGGGTATCCGTCGGGGAATCCATATCGACTTTCCATTCTATGAACGGTCTAGAAGTTATTTAAGTGCAATAAGCGATGCTCAAAATAATCGACCTTGTAACTGGCCCCACGATCCGATGCGGAGGCCCTTATCCATTTGTGCACGCTTGGACAGCACAGCTGAAGGCTTGGTTAGAAAGAATTATCTGCCAAGTAAGAAAACATACAATTCAGGAATGCAGTGTCTGTGTCACCAGCGGCTGCATACCCTTTCTCAACAGCGTTGAAAAGCTGCCAAATGAGCTGTTGAGCGTGAGCACATCCTAGATCCTTGTCGTTCAACGCAATATGATATTAATATATATTGAGCGCACCGAACGTGATTGGAATCTGCTCAGGTGAGTTGCAGGGTGCTGTGACTAGACTGGAGTCGTTGAAGTATAGATCATCGATGAGCTTTTCAAGGTGAAAATTCGCAACAGCCTACAGTCGATACAACGTAAAACATTGTGTCAAAAAAAAGTTATCATAATTACCTTTACGAGCGGATATCCCTGTGATCTCCACCATTGAAGGTCGTTGGTGTAGTCAAAGTGATCCCAAGCATGGACCATCTGACATGCGTGGGTACAGTGTCACGATCACAAGTGTCGGACAACATACCATCCAAACATTCGACTCTACGAATGAGTGCATAAACTAGACATGTCCAACTCAACTCGGACCGATGACATACCGGGATAATTAGCCCATTGCGCTGAGTTGCCGCTGAGTTTCATTCCAGTGTGCCCGAAAATCTGACAAGCTTCAGGACGTCAGAAGGCTCAACATATCATGCAGGCGTACATTCATCTACATCAGTGTTGAGATAAGATGTGCCAGTCAATGTGCCATAATAAAAGACCGACCTCGTTATGGGTTACCCAGCCAGAGCTGATGTTGTACAGAACCCAAGCAGTATAGGCCCCACGTGGAGCCCAGGTATCCTAACTCATTATATTTCAATACACCTTTCCTTGTGGCCAATGGCATACCTCAAAGTAATCAAAGAGTGGAATGACAACATCCATGTTGGTCATCTCAGCGAACCAATAATTCATCTGGATATTAATGTTGGAGTCTAAGGGTGGAGTTGAACATACCAGCTGAATTGAGGTTCGTAAGTGCACTTACGATAATCTATTTGCCATATTTACCGTCACATATCTTATCTGACTTGAGGGTAAACGATGGACACTCACCAGCAGACCAAGCATTCGTCAACCCATCGGCCCACTTGCCTTGCAGATTTGCTGGTAGAGATCCTCTAGCGCTGCTAGTTAATAGATACCTGCCAAAATTAAACGCCAACCATTCCAAGTACGTGTTTCCGACGTTTGATCGGTATGATGCAACGATCTGGTCTGTAGGTGTGCCGAAGTCTGGTATCTGGCCAAGCGAAAGTGAAAATGGGCCCATAACCGACTGGTAGTCTGCAATATGTTCCTCGAGAATGGAATTATAACTCTTGGATTGAAGGTTCGTTGAACCCAGAAGATTGACAAGATAGCTGTGGGGGTCCGGGCCCTGAAAAGAGTAATTGGAAGCGGCACTTCCGGCTGCCATAGCGTAGTCGGTGTCGCCGACCCAGGTTATCCACGCTTCCGTAGCACCGTTTACGCTGAGCGTGGCATTAGGAGAACTTGAACCAGGGACTACAGAACACCTCGTAACACTGCCGGGTGCCTCCACTTGAGCAAGTATCTCATAGAGCATTCCAGGGATGGACACAAAACTTCTAATACTAAGCGTCGAATCATCAAGGCAAGTGACATTTGGAGCCGGAAGTCCAATCTCGGCGTCGACGGAAAACGCATAAATGAGTGATGGGAGTTGCTTGGTAGAGTTCAGGTATTGCACGCAAGCTCGCGTGGGATGCGAGCAGAACGTCTCACTATCACGGAGTCAGTCGGCTATTCTCACCATAAAACGTCAGTAGCATACCGATTAAAGATTGCACCACCCTGAGACCATGTCGTCCGCATGACCGCTTCGTCAAGATCTAACCACCTCGCATAATTTGCCACCGGACCGGAGGTGTTCAATGTCGCTAGCAAGTACCCTGCCCCGGCGTATGAACCTGTAGCGCCGCCCCACCCAGGAGATACGATAGTCATAGATAGCATGAGGTGTAAATAATACGAGATCCGAAGATATCCATCTTTTCTTACCATATGCTCCGGCTTGAGTCATAACGCCCTCAATATCTTCGCGAAGTTATTAGTTTCACTTGTAAACATATATAGACACATACTATTGATTGTGCCAGATGGACTAGAAAAGATAGAGTTGCGGATACTTTGCATGTCCTGAGCGAGTTGAGCGTGCTGCGAGGGCAGACTATTACCACCGTTATACGACTGCGACATACGAGTAGTCAAGAATTCGTCACTTTTAAGTGCTAAATACAGGACACGTACAGGATCCTGGAAAGGACCCCCAGACCAGAGTGATTCGATGTTAAGCTGAGCTGACTCCCGCCAAGTGCCGCCAGGGACCATCGCTACGATATGGCATACACTCTCAAAGACGGAAATGACGGAAATGACAAGCACATACCAGCCAAGTAACCATTTCCGACTGGAAGGAACTCTTGAGCCCATACCTTGCCTGGTGTTGTATACCACAGGCCATTTCCAGAAGATGGGAAACCAGGGGGGGTAGAGATTGCAATAGATGTGCATGTTGTGACGGTTACAATGCAATGAAGCCGTCTGAACAGCATCTCAATAGGGTCGAATAGGTAAACCGATAGAAACTGAACGAGAGAGAGAAGGCAAGCCCAGAGGCGGCCGCCTATAAGTTCCAGTGGTAAGTCCATGTCTTAGGAAAATTCGAGAGTAGATATTGCGGAAAAGAAGATGTTCGAGTAGATAATTTCGTTATTCTGCGATAAACCTGGGAATCGGAGCTATACACATGCTCTGGGGTTTCGACGGCTGGTCTTGGGGCGAGAGCGGCGCGACTGATAATGGGAACTCGGATTGAACAAGAGCGATGGTTGTCTTGAGCGTAGGCGACGAGGACGAACAAATACAAAGACGAACCCACCCAAATAAAGGATGGAAGAGCATAGCAGCAGGTCTCACATGCTCTCTGGGGGTTAGCGCTGGACGCTTATAGGTGTCGCACGATCGGCACTACTCCACTATCACGTGCCACCACCAAATGGTCATTTGTTCCGAGGCATTGACTACGTGCCTCATCTCAAACTTGCTTGCCTAGCCAACCGATGTGGCAGCTGAGAGAGCCGTTTTCTTCACGTCTGAACACTTCGTGAGTAGTGGCATGCCGCCATGAACTTACCAGTAGATTCAAGCTTAATGAGTGCAAATGGCAGGCGGACGAAGGTTCATGATCTCGATCACCAAACTTCCTTGCGTGCGGGATTGTTGTACCGTCCTCGTCCTTTGTATTCTTGGTCTCCCTGTGTAATCGCTCTTCAGCGCCTGTGAACTGGCAGCCAACACCTTATCTCCACGATTCCAGATGACTCCGCTACCTGTCTACATTGGCGTTGAGTGCGCAGATTGTGAGATTCTTGTCCTTCAGAAAAAAAAGGACGTCCCTCCACGAAGACACGCGCCTTTGACCGAGCCAGTGCTCCACTTGGCCACTAGAAGAAGAATGGACACCTGGGCGTTCATGCTTGCACCATTAGAAACTCACAGAATAATAAATACATCAATTTTCAATTTATATGGGATGAATTATTGTCGCTGGCCCGTGGAGAAAGGGGCTTGTCGAGATCAGATCCTGAATTCTGCCGTACACTGCCGTTTCAAGTGAGGGAACCTACTCCTACTAGCGAATGATCGGCAGTGCGGATAAGTCGTCTTCCCTGCATAGCGTCTCGTTGAGGGTTGCCATAGTTAATTAGACCTCTCCCGAGTGCCTTTATTTCCACACGTCGGTCTCATTGGCAGTCAAGACAAAATAACCCTGAGCTTCAAGCTTAACGTGCACCAATACACAGCCTGAATCGTCTGTAGCGGACAACGAGCTATACAAGCATTCATTTCTACACTGAATTTGTAGGTGATGCTCCAACGGTGCTTTGCAACCACTAAGCAACTTGCCAGGAGAAACCACCGAACTGTCGCTGTTCCGCATAAAAACTTGAACGGAGCACAACGCAATAACCATGATGCTGTACATTCACTTACAATGGAACCAATTAAGATTAACAACACAACTAGATGCAAAGCTAACTTCGCCATGAGTTTCTCAGCCAGAGCCAGTGTCATGCACAATGAACCTGCCGACGTACTATTCTACCTCCATTAGTGACATGTCTCTATTTCTGACCTCGTGGTCCGTAATACACCTCGACGGAAAGCCATAAGCCAAAGTGGCCGCAGACCAAGTTTAGTCACATGACCAGATTGAGCGCTTGACTTCTGAATAGGTAGCTCCATCAGACTCCACCCAGGTCTCCCCCTCGTGCGCTACTGTTCAGTTTGCGATTCCTTCAATCCATCACAACGCAGCAACTATGGCCGCGAGACCTCTCAACGATGATGAAGTGCTGAGTGAGATGAACAAGATGGTTTGTGTCGGTTGAATCCGTCCGGTGACAACGCCACTCAACGCGAGAGTGGTGCGTCTAGGTAACGTTTATCAAGCAGGAAGCCATGGAGAAGGCTCGGGAGATCCATGTCAAGGCTGATGAAGAGTTTGCTATCGAGAAGGTATCACATCTCTCCATACGGCGGCCGGTGCTATCGAGCACTGTCGCTCATTACGCATTCCTCACTTGTCGCAGGCAAAGCTCGTCAAGCAAGAACAGCAAGCAATCGACGCGCAATACGAAAAGAAACGCAAGGGCGTCGAGGTCGCGCAAAAGATGTGCGTAGATGACTCTCAACTCTCGGTGGCTCGCACGTCTTTGCGTTGCTTACTCAAATAAAAACGACTCGGCGTAGTGCTCAATCTAATTTGACGAACAAGTCGCGTTTGAAGCTGTTGCATCGCAGGGAGGAGCAGCTCCAGGAATTGTTTGCCATAGCACGCTCGCAGATCCTGACATTTGCCGAGGATGAGGGTCGGTACATGCAATTTCTCCAAGGGGCTATCGTTCAAGGATTTCTTCAATTCATGGAGCAAAATGTGACGTTGATCGTCCGTGAAGGGGACATTGAACTGGCGCAGAAAGCTGGAGAGGCCGCTGCTGAGACTTATAACCAGCTCAGTGGTCGTGAGGTAGCGTTCGATATCAAAGGATTACTAAGCGACGAGAGGCGCGTTTTTGTACTCTTTTGCTGCTATCATTCAAGGCTGATACGTCGTCGACCAGCTCTGGAGGTGTCAAGCTTGTCAATGGCAGCAAGCGGATAACGATTGACAATACCCTGGATGAGCGTTTGAGGTTGCTAGAAGATAGAGTGAGCAACTTTTTGAACGACGAGTCTCGGTCACTGATACTCTAGATAGATGTTGCCAGAGATCAGGAGAGATTTGTTTGGGCCCAACGAGAACAGAAAGTTCTTCACATGATCTTATGCAGATCATCGGAGTTCGTCACCTTTGCTGGTCTCCCCAACAGCCGAGCTAATCACGGAAGAAGACGACATGCGATATTTCGTGTAAAGGTGTACTCTGCTGGCCCAGTCCAATATGACCCGTCCAGTCTTTAACGACCGCGAGAAGTGCCTCTTGCTAGTCTTGGTATATTGATTAGCACGGTCCGCGGTGATAAGCCTACATACTTTCTTGAGAGTGACCAAATAACTTACATCGTTCGGCGAAAACAAGAGTGGGTCTTCCCCCACGAGCGTAATAATCGAGACTCGACTTATGCTTCAGTCGTGACCAAGTTACAAGGCAATCGAGCTAGGATGGCCACCGAACAAGACAATAAAAAAATGACTGCATTAAGGGGGAATCGAACCCCCGGCGGGTCGATGGCAACGACCCAGGTTACCACTACCCCATTAATGCGACCGACCATCGGAACACATCTTTCCATGAAGTCACAGTTCACTTTACCCTGACGCTGCGGCATTATCGATCTCTTCTCCCTGGACAGACTCAGCTCCATCACGCTTTATGCTAAAGGGGATCTAGAATTGCCTCGCCAAACCAATGCCCGAGCTCGTATGTACAATATGTGCATGAATGCATCATGCAAGTGGAGTGTTGACAGGCACAGGTGATAAAGGCCGGGTCAGAGCAATGTGGCCAAGGGTATCCAAGCCAATCATAATTCATGCTGGATTGTCAACTGGGATGGAAGTTCATATGTTGTACTTCAGGCTAGATGTTGAGGTGTATCTTACAGTATGTGGACAGGTAACAAGCCAACTCTAGTAACAAGCCACCTTCATAAATACACACCATATCCTTATTATTCCTTATCTGAAATGCATGGGCAATGCATTGAACTGAATACTGGATGACTGAGGATAAACTACTACCCTAGGGGGTACTCTGAATGACTAGAGTTGGCTTTGACTGGACCAACTAGAACCAGGCAAGAGGTAAAATGAATCAAGTGACTTATATAAAGTATAAAGCTCAAGTGCACAAGACTGGGAAATCCAGGCTGTGGACTGAGCCTTTATATACATTACAAGGATGCACACAGACCATGTAAGTCTGGCCTACCCTAAACTACTGCTCAGTTAGCCAACCAATGGCAGAAGAGAAGTATCTTACTAAGTAAACATATGCTAGTCATGAGGCATGACATTATGATCTAGACCAGTCTAGACTGTGATGTGTAAAGAAGTGAAATAGTGAAGAATGTGAAAGGCAAAGGGTTCTCAGGGTCAAGTGATGTGACTTGAAAAGAGTTAAAAAAAAAGTCAAAAGATGGAAAAAATAAAAGAACATTATAATATTATTCATCTTGATATAGAATGTGGCTATATAGCCTGTAGATGTGTCAAAACTACTGAGAGTCATGACTAATAGCTGTTATACACTGGCACTACTTAGATAAGGGCTATTTTTCATTCTTACTCTAAGCTAAGTTCTCTTTACTATTTACTATCTTTGACCGCTTTCTTTGATCTTATCTTATCTT